>VYXF01001942.1:219256-271992 GCA_013397295.1 Polioptila caerulea
TTGGAGTCCCGCACACGCGTGGGGTGCGCGTGGTGGGGCCGGGGCCGCGTGTGGGGCCGAGTCCTGCGTGGGTTGTCCCGTGGGCTGTCCCGCACACGAGCGGGCTGCGGGTGCCCGGGGATCCCGGGGACGCGGGGGCTGCGTGTGCATGGAGGGGACGCGCGGGTGCGAGCCCCGCGTGGGCTGCCCGCTGAGTGGGGCTGGGGGTCAGCCTCCCCCCAGCACCCCGCTGCACCCCGCGGCACCCGGACAGGGCGAGGGGGGCCCTTTTCTCCCACCTGGCGTCCTGAGCCGCTTGCCCCCGGCTCTCAGCCACCTCCAGCCTGTAAATCATTTGCTTTTACGATCCCTCCTCTGGCCCATTATCACACGAACTTTATATGTTTGGGGCTGGCGGTGGCCATAAAGCCAGCCCGGTTTCCGGGGCTGGCATGCCCGCCTGGCAGGCGAGGTGTGAGAAGGAGGAGGACGAGGCTGGGGGGACGCTTCCCCAGGACCCCGAGGCGGGCAGGTAGGCAGGGAGGGGTGAGGCAGAGCCCCGGGGATGCTCAGCTCAGTGGGGCTGGGAGATGGACTGATAGCAGCCTTGGAATCAGGCTGGAGCAGGGAGGGCTGTGAGGGAGTGGGGGGCACTGGGCTATTCCGGGCTGGGGAAAGAGGAGGAAGAAGCAGGGTCCCAGCTCCAGTCATTCAGTCCCTCCCCTCTCTCCTGTGGGGAGGACCCGCAGATGTTCCGTTCAGCTCCCCTTGGTTCCCACAGGGACGTTGACATCCCCCCAGCCAGGGAGTCCAGATCCTTGTATGATCCCTGCACCTGGCAATCACAGCTCTGGGGGCGTTTGGGCGCCGGTCCAGCAGTGCTGGGGGTGCTCTCCAGATCTGTCTTTCTCAAGATGCTGTGTCTGAGCCCTGCCCCCCAGACCTGGAGTGTCTGGCACGGCCGATGGCCAGCTCCTCTCTGGCTGTGTCCCTCGGACTTGGTTCCTCCTCACATTGTCCTTCTGCCCAAGCCTGGCTCAGGGATCTCCTCGGGCCTCCTGAGCTCCAGGTGTTCAGAGCATTTGGGTCACCTGTATTGGGCCAGCCTTTTGGCTGCCCTTTCTCTCCCAGCCCCATCGGCTCCGTGGCTGCAGGACCCTTTGCAGGGTCTCTCCCTTTGGGGCTCTCCATGGTTCGAGCCCCCTGGGACCCTCACAGGGGTCACCTCACTGGCCAAGCCTGAATGACCAAGTGCTGAGCCCAGGTGAGTGGGGATGGACACCCGGGCATGAGCAGCTGCTCCCAGGTGGAACCGGCATCGTCCCCTGGATGATTCCATCCTAGCAGGATTTGGGTCATGAGGGCTGTGGGAATGCACCGAGGCTGCTCCCAGCTCCCTCCGCACGGTCCCAGCTGCAGGCTGAGATGGGCCATTCCTATTCAGGGGGGTGCTGGGCCTTCAGGTCCCCAGCCTGTGCTTTAGCAAGACCCTCCCAGGTGAGGAGCTCAGTGGCAGCAGGTGACAGCCACAAGAGCTTTGCCTCTGCTCTGTTCCCTCCTGACAGGGTGCTCAAGAACCTTTGCCGGGTCTGTGGTGCCCTCCTTGGTACTGCTGTGAAAGAAAAGGTTACTCAAATCACCTGTGGGTGTCCTGGGCAAGTGACCCCTCGCTGTCTGCATCTCCTCACCCCAAATCTGAGCAGATCAGTTGCCTTTTCTTTCTGGAGAGGGGGATGGGAGAGACGAGATCTCACTTGAACAGTCAAAGTAAGTTGCCTTTGCTTATCCCTGCTCCTCAAGGTCAGTCTAGCTAATGAAAATCAATCTTCCCTCTGCCTCTCTCTGCTGCATGAGCAGATTCTACCTGTGGCCCCTTCACCTACTTGAAAGCAGCGGCCGCTCTGTCCTGCTGAGCGTGGGCAACGCCGGCGGGAGCTTCCTCCCGGGATGGCGTCTTCCTGCAGGCCCAGGCACCGTGACAACATCCGTGTCACACAGAGAGCACTCCTATGATCTGCCTTCTCTGTCCTGGGGAGGCTGGCTGGGCACAGATCCCACACGGAGATCTGGGCTGGAAGTGCTGGGGGGAAGCTCGTGGCTGGGCTCTGGCATGCAGTGAGTGATGCCCTCCCTCTGGGCACTCCTGGGCAGCTCCCAGTATGCGGGTTGCAGGAGTGCAGTGTCTCCCTCACTCCCAGGGCTGGGAGCAGTCCCGTGGCTCCCTGTGCCCTGGTCCTGTGGCTGATCACTCTTCTCTCCCAGCCTTGCCGAAGCCTCTCCCTGACAAACTCTGGCAGCTGAAGGTTTGGAGATGGAGCTGCTGCCATGGGGTCAGGCTTGCCAAGGACAGGAGTGGTGGGATGTGGAGTCCTCCCTGCCCCATCTCATGGCCCTCAGTGGTGCTGAGGTTCCTGGGCATGGCAGGCTCTGCTGCCAGTACTGCCACCTGGGAAGCACCATGTCCTGAAAATGATGGCAATGGGCACAGCAGGGTGGTGTGAGGGGCACAACAGGGCTTGCCTGTGCCAAGGCTGCCTTCCCTCGTGTCTGTGCCAGGCTTGAAGGGAAACCTGCCCTTCCCAATGCTCTTGATGGGGGCAAATTGGCTTCTGGACTGTGGATGGGGTAGTGGGATGCTGTCGTCCATCAGGACTCGGAGTCCACAGGATAGTCCTGTCCTTGGGCAAATGCAGGGCTCATTAGTTGCAATTTTGTCCCTGGAAGTGTTAAAAAAAAAAAGTTGCTGTGGCACTTGAGGATATGGTTCAGTGGTGAACGTGGTGGTGGTGGTGTTGGGTTTATGGTTGGAGTTGCTGATCTTAGAGGGCTTTCCAACCTTTACGATTCTGTGATTCTGATTTGTCACTGCTTCTGCCTGGAGTTACAGAATCTGTGTTCACATTCCCCATCCCAGTGCTCCCAGTGTGTGCAGGGAATGGGAGCAGGAGGCTGCTCAGGGTGTGCTGGGAGCCCCCAAAGCAGAGAGAGCCCCTGCTCGGAGGGAGACGCCGCTCCCAGTTCTGTCACGCCTCTGAAGGAGCCACTGCTTCCCATTTCCCCTCCTCTTGAGAGGCCCAGCATGTGTCCCTGGGGAAGGAGAAGGATGTGCTGGTGAGGGGTGGGAAATCCTCTGGAAGGACATGAGAGGCTCAGAAGCACGGAGAGAGGCTGTGCCTGCTGGGGTCGAGATGCAGATCTGACAGCCCTTCCCTTGGGATGTGTCCAGCCTAGGTATTCCCGAGCACAGAACTGGTTCAGGTCTGATTGTTGGAAATCCTTTCACTTGGAGTTCTCCAGCCAGCCTTTGTGTCTTGCTTTGCTCTAGCAGAAGGTGTCCCTGCCCATGGCAGGGGGCTGGAATGAGAAGAGCTCTAAGGTCCCTACCATCCCAAAGCAGTCTGTGATTCAATGATTTGGATGGATGGATGGATCACATAACAGAGATATTTTCTCTCTTCCCTTCCCACCCTTTAGGATTTTTAGATGTGCCCTGATGCCACAGGGTCTCTTGGCTCCTGGAAATGCAGCTCTCTTCCAGCGTGGCTGAACTCAGCTGCGACGAGACCATGGACCCACCCGCCGAGGACTTCCAGCAGGTCCTGTCCATCGACCAAATCCGCTCCATCCGCGCCAGCAACAACTACGTGGAGAGACCCGCGGCGTGCTTCCAGCAAGCCCGCTCCAATCCCTCGCTGTCGCAGGCCCCGCACAAGCAAGAGTGGCCCCAGGACCGCCTGGCGTCGCCCCCCTTCCAGGACCTGCACCGCAGCCACAGCCAGCAGCACCAGATGCCGCCCCTGCAGCCGCACCTGAGCCACTCCAGCACGGCCAGCTCGGTGTCGCAGAGCACCACGGCCTCCGAGCAGCGCCTGCTGAGCAGCCTGACGCCGTCGCACTCCGGGCACTCGCTGGTGCGGACGCAGCCCCGCGGCGGCGGCGGGGAGCTGAAGGCGGAGGAGTCCCCGCGGAAGGGCGCGGAGCCGCCGGCGCCGCACGGGCAGCACCTGCTGCTGTGCGAGGCGTGCGGGCGCTGCCGCTGCCCGCGCTGCACGGCCGCCCGCAGCCTGCCCTCCTGCTGGCTCTGCAACCAGCGCTGCCTCTGCTCCGCCGAGAGCCTCCTCGACTACGGGACCTGCCTCTGCTGCGTCAAGGGGCTCTTCTACCACTGCTCCACCGACGACGAGGACACCTGCGCTGACGACCCCTGCTCCTGCGGGCCGGGATCCTGCTGCGCCCGCTGGGCTGCCATGAGCGTCCTGTCCCTCCTCTTGCCCTGCCTCTGCTGCTACTTTCCCACCCTGGGGTGCCTCAAACTTTGCCAGCGGGGTTATGACGGCCTGAAACGCCCCGGCTGCCGCTGCCAGAGCCACACCAACACGGTCTGCAGAAAGATCTCCTCTGCCAGCGGCACGCCCTTCCCCAAAACGCTGGACAAGCCGGTATGACCCTCCCGAGGAGGAGAAGTGGGCTCTTTGCTCCTCTTCCTCCCCTTCCTCATCCTCTTCTCTCCTCCATCCTCCTCCTCCCTTGGCTCCCCCAGCTCTGCAGTGCCCACCCCCCTCCCTATCACCTTCTGGGACTGAGACAGGTGACCTGGGGGTTCTCCAGGCTTTGGGACACCCTGGCTGGGTGGCCAGGGGAGGAGCTGGCACCGAGCTGGGGGTACCAGTGGTTTTGCACACGTGGGAGAGGGACAGGAGAGGCAGAGCGAGCTGGAGATGCCCTCCCTGGCTGTGTCCTACAGGGACAGGTGGCCCAGAGGGTCCTCAGGACTCTGCTCTCAGTAGTTTTAGGACCTGCCCCACAGTGTGGGGGAGGAGACAAGTCAGTGCATCCCTGTGCCAGAGCCCCTCCAGAGACAGACCTCCTCTTCCCACTCTCTCCCTCTCCAGCACTTTCCCCGGGTGGCCTTTCTCCCCTCAGGTCCCTTTCCCCAAGGGGCTGAGGTGCCAAGGGGTCTCACCAGTGGCAGTGGCTTCCCTCCGGGCTTGGAAGGTGCTGGGAGAAGCGAGTGAGCTCCAAAATGAGGTGCCACTGTGTTTTTCCGTCTCCAAGAGGAAGAGAAGGTGTGGGAAGCTTTAGAAACCTTCTGGCAGGGGAAGGAGCTATCAGAGGCAGCCCAGCCCACTCGCTCCTGCCCGACTGCAGCAAGGGAAAGGTCCCCTCTGGGATTTGGCTGAGAACAAGGAGCTGCTTGGAAATTGCCATTCATTTCTCTGGGCCTTGGAGGGCTGCCTGAGGTGGGAGCTGCCGCCTGGCTCCATCCCGCCGCCCAGCAGATGCCACGGGCACCGGCTCCGTGCTCAAACCTCGATCTGGTACCTTCCACCAGCACTGAATTCACTTTAAAAAAATATGGCAAAGCCAACTGTGAGCAGCCACCCCTCCGGGGACTCCCCAATGGGGTCTTCTGTCACCTTGTCCCGGGCTGGAGGACACGGAGAGCAGGAGGGGGTGCCGAAGCTGGGGACCCCGACCTTCCCTCCCTGCCAAGTTTCCTTTGAGTCCTCGTCTCGCTGAGGGGGTTCTGGCACCCATGGACAGCCAGGAGGGGGGCTGGAGCCAGCCCTGGGCTGGCCCATCTGCAGAGCTGACGGACGCTGCACTCCGGCTCAGGGCTCCGCCTTTCCTCGCTGGGATGATAACGACCCCAGCTGATTGCTGTGGCTGGGAACCCCTGGCCGTCCTGGGCTCAGCCCCATCTCTGTGCAGTGCCAGCCCCTGGCTGTGACCCCACTGGCATCACCTGGGGGACTTTGGAGCTGGGATGGTGTCCCGGAACTGGGCTCTGCCTGCCTGTCCCTCTTCCCAGGTGTGTGAGCACAGAGAGGAGGGAATGGTGCCCGCAGGGTAATATATGCAACACATCCCTTGGCTTCTCCAAGACCCAGCTCCCAGGGCCCGTCCGTTGCCTCCTCCCAGCTGCCTCTTTCCGTAGAGTTCTGTGGATCTATTTTTGTAGATATAAATATAACGTTAGGATGGGTAGGTCTATTACTAATAATATTCATGATACTGCTGCGAATGGTGCCAGGTACAAGGTTTGGCTTCCTGGTGCACTTGCACATACTGGAAAAGATGATTTTCCTGTCAGTTTATTGCTAATCCCAGACCCTTTGTTCCCAGGCTGTCAGGAGAGGGGGAGATGGAGGTGGACAGATTGTCCAGGAGTCTGCTCTGCATAGGGGTGGGATTCAGTGCTGGCTGAGGGGTGAGGCAGAAGTGGAATCTCACTGTGGGACTCCTCTCTCCATCCATTCGCTTTCTAAAAATCGTGGCGGATCCAAGCTGCCTCTGTTGCGGGGAGAAGAGGTTCCAGGGAGTGATTCATCCCGCTTGGAAGCATTATTCATTAAATCCTGTGCTGGCTGTGCCCAGCTCCCCTGACTCAAATGGCACCCAAACATTGAACTCGAGGTTCCACAGGGAAGGGGAGATGAATCCCACCCCTGGTGGGAGGTTTGTGCTGGAGAATGTTGTGGGCACAAGTGAAATCCTCTCCCTGATTTCACCCGGAGCCTGAGGGGGGATGTGGACAGACCTGTGGGTATGTCAGGATGATGCTCTGGGATGCAGAGGGATCTCCTGGCATTAGGGAATGCCCCATCTGTGCATGGTCCATCCCTGAGGCCAGCCTGGGCTCTGGAATCGTTTAGATTTTAAGGCCATGACCTTCTCAGAGGATGTCCTGTAGGTGTGTGAACCCCTCTAAGATCACTCCTTGGCAGCAAATATAAAATGCATTGTGAATACATTTATCCTTACGCCAATAATTGCTTGGCTCCCTACTTCCAAGTGATGTTGTGGGGAGACACTTCCTCCAGGAGTCTCCTTCCTTTGGAAGGCTCAATTCACTCTCCTATTGGTGCTGATTAAACTCCTTCATAGAAAACCAGAGACCATTTTTAGGGAGATAAGGTCCCTTTTTCCCTGTGGGTTGGAGGAGCTGTCTCCCTTGAATGAGAATGTGAAACAGTTCATTGAAACTTTTTAAAGAAAACTAATGAACAGAATTTTCCAACTTGCTCTACTTTGATTTTTTTTCCTCCTCCTTTTTAAACTGATCCCACTTGCAAATTTAGCTACCACCTCTGTATCTTTGCAATTCATTGCTTCCTCTCCCGATGGTGGAATGACTCAACATGTGAAGCTTCATCATTTTCACGGCCTCCCAAGTCATGCGAGCGCGGGGTGACCTCCCCCAGGTGCTAGAGCTGGGGGATGAGGAGCAGGCTGTCCGTGGATCAGCTCCCCAGAGCCAGCTCTGCTTGGCACGGCAGCAGCAGCCCAGCTACCTTCAGGAATTGGGGGGAGGCCAGGACTGCCAGGAGCTTCCACCTCATGGGCTTTTCCTGGGTCAGTGCAGAAGCTCCCTTCCTACCAGGGAATGGTGCCACAGCCTAGTGAGGGCTGAGGAGCAGGGCCAGTGCTCTGGAATGTCTCCTCTCCATGAAATGAGAAATCTGGGGAATACAGTTCATTGAATAGTGGACATTTAGAAAGGGAGGGATTTAAAAGCTGTGGAGACCTGTGGACACAGTTTAGTGGTGGCTCGGCAGTGCTGGGTTAACATTTGGGCTCAGTGTTCTTAGAGGGCTTTTCCAGCAGGAGTGATCCTGTGATTCTAGGAAGTGGAGAGGACAAGAGTCCCAGCTGGCACTGGGGGCTGTGAGACCAGAGCAGGGCTTTGTTTTCCCTGAGGGCAGACACAAGAGCCACATCCAGGATCAGCAGGGGCTGGAGCAGTTCAGCCTGTCGGTTTCTGCTCTGCTTACACTGGCAGGCAGCTTCACCTGTAATTCCTGCTTTCTGCTCCATCCAGGGCCCTCAGTGCATTTCCCCTCCTCACTTTGAGCAGGCAGGAGAGGTTGGGAAACACTGAAAGCTCTCCAAGGAGAAGCACCCAAAGCTCTGGTTCATCGAGCCCATCCCTGGTGGAGAAGGCCATGGGCAGCCTCGGATTCTTTCCCAACCTTCTCCAACCAGATCCCTCCTGCTCCATCCCCACTTCAGCTGCCAGGCTGTTTGCTTTGCCTGTGGAGAGGGCCCCGGTTCTGCTTGGGGTTGGGAGCCCCTTTCCTGCCCCACCCTCTGTGAGTCAGATCCCATCTGCTCGGGGTGTTTGTCTGCAGCTGCCTGTCCCAGCAGTTGGGCTTCCTCTCTGTCCTGACGTGTCTTTTTTGGTTCTCTTTTGGGAGCGTCACATGTGGAGCCCTCTGCTCTCCCACAGGGATGGATCCGTCCGCATTGCAAGGGAGCATTCCCAGGTTGTTGTCTTTCCTTTGTCAGGGAACATGCAGGGTTGGGCACAGATTGAGGCAGGGAAAGAGATTCAGGTGCCAAAGGAGCAGGAGGCAGGAGCCACTGAGCAGGACCTGAGCTCCTGCTGCTCTGCTCCCCATCCAGAGCCTCCTTTTCCCCACCCAGGAGTACAAAGCTCCATCCGTGCAAGAACCTCTGATGTTTTTTTGCTTCCTCCAAGGCTTCCCTTGGTCCCACTCCCCTTTTTCCCCACTGGCAAATCAGTCCCAGCACTGGTGGGGAGGGGTCAGGGGGACCAAGCTGAAGTGTCCTTCCCATCCCACCCCCCACCTGTCCTGGTGGAAGGGCCAAAGAGGTCCTTGGGCTGCTGTCCACTCATCCTTGAGAAACAGTCGTGCCTCAGAGAACAGGAGGAAGCTCTTTATGACTCACAGATTCCCATAAAATCCCCCTGAGTTCACTCCTGCCCATCCCCAGGGGTGAACCCAAATGTAGGGAGGACAAACACTGTTGACCAGAAGATGCCAAAGCCTGGAATTAGATGTTAGTAACAGCTCTGAAGTGTGGTAGAGAGGGATGAGATGGGGTTGAGGGCAGCTGCTGTGGGATTGGAACAGGCACGGAGCCTGCTGTGCCCTAAACTACCCTTCCCAGCACTGCTGCTGTCACTCTTTCCTGGGCTGTTCCGAGGCTGGAGGAAGCTGGGGCTGTTGGGGCACTGGGAGGTTGAATCTTTGTGACAGGGATGTGACAAGGGCTGACCCCTGCTCTGAAGGTCGCTCTTGGTCTTTAACAGGATCCAGTTCAGGCTTGGCTCCTCCAAGGAGCCCGTGGAGTCCTTGGGATGCTCACTGATCCAGGTGGCCCAAACCACCCCAGGCTGGGACCTCCTGGGCTCAGTTTGCTTTGGGTCCTTCTCCATGAGCACCAGGACCTCTTGCAAACCCTCCTGGAGTCACGCTGGGAGTGGAGCTGGGATCTGTTCTACTTGGGGGGATGTTGCAGAAGTAACCCCTGAGGACACAATCCCGGGATCCCTCGGAGGGGCACTGCAGGCTTGAGGAATTTGGGATGGAGGGGAAGGGGTCACAGCCCCCCTGGGCAGTTGGAATGTCTGAGGGAGGCTCTGCTGCTGTACCCTGCTGTGCTTCGTCATGAGCAGGACCAATTCCACCCCGAGAGCTGGGCCTGGCAGAGGAGGCTCCACACCCTCTGTGCCAAGGTCACCCCCATTCCCAAGCCTGGCCCATGTCCACCTTTCCCCTTTCCCCCTTCCCGTCAGGATGCTCTCCTGGCAGCGGCTCTGCATCCTCCTCCTCCCCTGGTGCCCTCAGCACAAAACTCTCCTTGAAAGATCCCCCTGGGCTCCACAGGACAGGCCCAGGATCCCAAGGCTCCCATCCCAAGTTTCTGGGTACAAAGCCCTTCTGTATAGCCTGTAAAGATCCCTCCCCAGCTCTCTCCATTCCAGTTCCTTTCTATAAGGTATAATATATGTTTATAACGTGATGGCTGGTTTTTTTGACAATACTCTTGTACCTTTTAAAGGAAAAAAATTAAAAACCAAAGTATTTATTTGAAAAGTTTATTTTAAANTCCAGTTCCTTTCTATAAGGTATAATATATGTTTATAACGTGATGGCTGGTTTTTTTGACAATACTCTTGTACCTTTTAAAGGAAAAAAAAATTAAAAACCAAAGTATTTATTTGAAAAGTTTATTTTAAAGATAAGAAAAAAAACACTATTTATTTTACTGCACCCTCTTCTGTTTTGTTTTCTTCTCTTGCAAAGCTGATAACTGTTACAGAACCACTGCTGAGGTGAAAGAAGTGATTCTATGGGTGGCTTCACAAGCCCACTAGAGCAACTATTCAATAAAAATATATATTGATTTTGAACATGGTCCTGTTCTTGTCTCTGCAGTGGCCGGGGTGTGGATCAGGCTTTGCCGGATGGCTGGGCAGGGACTGAGAACTGGGGGGATTATCCTGGCCTCTGTGAGGTCTCCCCTGGGAGCCTTCTGATGCTCAAACATCCAAAATCCAGCATGAGCTTCCGTGCTGCAGCTGTCCCAGATCCCTGAGAAAGGGCTGGCTCAGGTGGCAAAGGGCAGAAGCCAAGAGGGGGGGACTTAGGTAAGAAATTCCCAAGTACTGGGGGCTTTCAGCCACCCCACGGAGATTCTAACAAGCTCCCAAAGCCTCTCCCAGTACCAGAGGAGAAGGGGCAATGCCACAGGGCCATCAGTATCTTCTGCAGGAGGAGCTGCAGCTGCTGCCTGGCTCCTTCCCCAGCAGCTGTTGGAGGCAACTTGGAGGTGGCTTTAGCCCAAAGCAGGAGGAGTTCGGGGCACACCCCAGCAATTCCTGGGCCAGGCTGGTGCTGCTGCTCCCTGTGCACATCCCAGAGCTGTGAATCTCAAAGCCCTGCCCGTACAGAGTTCAGACATCCCCATCCTGAGGGGCTCTGCTTACCCAGAGCTCTTCCACAGCTGGTGGAGCCTTATCCCAGCCCCTCCACAGACCTGGGGGCTGCTCAGTCCCGTGGTTAGTGGCAGCCCCCTTAATCCTCCTTCATTTCTTGGCCCCAGTGTCTCCCCTTTGGCTTGGGCTGAACGTGTTTCCTGTCTCTGCAGGCTTTCCTAGGCCAGACTTGTGCTGAAGAGCCTCCCCAGACCCTGTGCTGGATTAAAACTGTATTCTCCTCATCTCCCACCAGGAGCCCTTTTCCCAGGCTGGTCCCTGTTTTTCCCTGTCTGTGGCATTGCTGGTACCGGAGCCTGCTTTCCAAAATCACTTCCAATGCCTCATCCCCAGCATCCAGGATCTGCCTGTGGGCTCTGGAGCACAGATGTGAGTCCAATCCCTGCTGTGACTCACTGTTCCCCTGCTTTTCAAACAAAAGATGGCTCCGGGCCATTTGTCACCCGTTGGCTCTTTCCAGTGCCAAAGTCCCTCTCTTTTGGACAGAGCCAAGTACTTTCATTCCCAGATGTGCAGCTTTCTGTTAACTGTGTTAGAGCCCTGCTGGTGCCTGTGGTGCTTCCCTGTCCTCATGCCACCAAATCCCCTGGCATCTCTGGGTCTCTCTCCTGTGGTCCTGTGGAGGAAGGCTCAGGAGCTGAACTGCAACAGGAGACAGTGACCTGCAGACCATGGTAATCTGAAAAAGATGTTAATTACTCACTTGTACATTTTTCTTCTGTGTGAAGGAAGTCATACTGGCCCCAGGGACGACAAAAAGCCTGCAAAAATTTTTGTTTTTTCCCCTAAGATTAGGGTGATTCTTTGAACTGCACAGTCATTTTCTGTCTTGCCTCTGTGTGAGGACAAGGAGAGACTCCCCAGGCTTGAGCATCCCGTGGCACCTACCCCAGGTGAGCCTGGGCTCTGAGCCACCCAGAGGGCTTAGTCTGGAATAAAAGCCCAGCTGTTCTTGGCTGGCAGAGGTCGTTCAGAGCTGAAATGTCCTGTTCTGTCCTGTCCCAGGACCAGCACAGCCCGAGCAAGCTCAGCTCCATGAAACCTCCTCAGACGCAGACAATGCTTTCCAGAAGTGCATTTCCCCCTCCTTGGTGTTGAAATCTTCCCTTGCCCGGAGCAAGCGAAGTCAGGCCAAGCTCAGGTGCCCCAGAGGGTGCCCAGGTGGGATCCAGCCCCATGCCCGGTCGAGCATCCCTCGCATCCCGGGCAGGTGCCTGGCGGGCTCGGGGGAGCCAGGGAAGGTGTTTGCAGTCAGAGCTTGGATGTCTAGACAGGAGAGAGAGAGGAGCCCTCCGAAGGAGTCATTCATCTCTCCCTAAGATGGCTAAATAGGTCAGATGACTCATGCCCTGAAAGTGCCGGTTTCTCCGCGCTGACTGCAAAGAGGGAAGGAGCTCCCGCCGTCCCCCTGCGCCGCAGACACCGAGGGGAGCGGATCCGAGCCCGCCTCGTGGATGTTCTCGGGGTCAGCAGGGAATTCAGCCTCCCCGGGGATTCTCAGTGCTGCTTCCTCAGCGCTGCTGCTGAGGGGATGGAGGATTAATTAAACGCGGGTGGGTTTTGACTTGTGCTGAAGGAGGTGCCAGCAGGAGTCTGGGTGTGCAGAGCTGGGTGGGACTGGGCAGAGGGTCCAGTCCTGCTGTCACCCTCGGCTGTAGGGACCGTGGGACAGGAGTTCAGGCTGGAGGGATTTGCACAAAGGCTTCTCCACCATCAGGAACCCTTCCCTGCCCAGCCATGGCTGTGCCCTGAGTAGGGCTGAAGGCACCTCTGCTCTCATGCCTCTGGCCTCACAAAGCCAAGGCTGCTCTGAACACAGACAAGAGGCCGTTCTTGTGTTGCCCCAGCACAGTTCAGAGCTGCTCAGTGAGGTTTAGGAATCCCTGGAGGTTGAGGGGCCAGCTCTGAGGGCAGCCAGGAGCCCTTGGAATATCTCCAGCAAGAAGTGACCCCCTCAAAAGGGTGACCCGTGTTGTGATTGCAGCCCTGGAGATGTGGGCCATTTGCTCCTTACAGCAAGGAGGGTCTCCAGGACCCCAGTGTGTACAAAAAGAACAATTTGCACCCCAAAAAACCTCAAAACACCTGCGGGTTTCAGCACTGCCTGGGTATCACAGAGCCACACTCTGGCCCAGCAAAACATCACGAGATTGGCTTAAAAATCAAGATGCAGCTCACAGCAGATTCTTGTTTTTCGCTGCTGCTTTTGGAGGCTGACTGAGTCATGCTCACAAGCCTCCTTTGCCAGACACTGGGGCTGGCAGCTCGCTGGGGCCGTGGGGCGAGCGCGGGATCCTCCCGTGGGCCTGGGCAGCAGCCGGGCTCGGGCACACCCCTGGCATGCCCAGGTGTGTCCGAAATGGCCGAGGATCCTGACCCGGGGGTGCTGCCCAGCACCCGGCGGGGAGAGGAGGTCCAGCTTCTCATTTTAGTCCTGTCACTGGCGGACTCCCTCCTCCGGCAGCTGGTGTTGGCCTCAGCAGGTACTGGAGCTCCGAACCGTGGGCTGAGGGTCACCCCAGGGTCCGGCCAAGCCCCAGCCCTTGGATCAGCAGCTGCAGAACGTTGCAAAACTCTCTGCTGGTGTCCAAAGCAGGAATGTTTTCCCCTGACTGGACACCCCCTCACCAGGGTGTTCCCTGGCCTCCTTCCTCTGCGTGTTCTGCTCTTGGGATGTGTCTGAGGTTCAGGATATTTCTTCGAGGCACATCTAGAACAAAACTGTTTTCCTGATGTAGAACACCCAATCCTCCTTTGGAGCTTCTAAAGGATTTATTTCCTGTATCCACTTCCCCTGTCCCTTGCTGCTCTCCGTGAGGACATTTGCATGGAACAGTAGGATCTCAGTCTTTTGATGTGCAATTATCATCTGCAGAAATGACTAATCAATTAAGGACAGTCACTCCCAGGCTTTCTATTTATTTCTTTCTCATTGAAACCAGAGCAAATGTGCCCTTTCTTCACGGGGAAATGGTGTTTTTTTCCAGATGTGGCTGTTGAAATCTTCCCAGTGGATCTGAAAATGACATCATGCCCTTCTTGGCCCCCACTGTTGTCACTGTCAGCGCTGAGCTGGCCCTGCTGCTGACAGCAAGCCCCTGCCACCAGCCCTGCCAGCTCAGCAGTGCCAGCAGGAGTGGGAACACACCAGGAATGGCTCGGATCACACTTGGAGAGAAGCTCAGGCAGGTAAAAAGGGCCCAAAGTGAAAGCAGGAGTGAAGACACTTCACCTTAAAGGTGGTGAACCCTGAGGGGAGGGAGGGACTCTTTACAAGGACATGGAACAACGGGACAAGAAGAATGTCTTTAAGCTTCCAGAGGGCAGGGCTGGATTCCCATCCTTCCCTTCCTATTGGAAAGGATTTCTTCCTTGTGAGGGTGCCCAGAGAAGCTGCGGCTGCCCCTGGATCCCTGGGAGTGGTTCAGACTGGAGCAACCTGAGACAGTGGAAATGGGCGTCCCTGGCCATGGCAGGGGTGGAATGAGATGATCTTCAGGCTCCCTTCCAACCGAACCCATTTCATGATTCTGTGATCGGCCCAACCTTTAGTGGCTGAGGGGGCAAATGGACTTCAAAGCAACGAGCCGAGGGACAAGGAGGTTCAGGCCTTTGTCACCTGCACGTAAGGGCAGCCAGTCATGCTTGGGAAGGGACTGTGCAGGAGACTCGTGCAGGTGAGGGACTGGGCGCTGCCACCGTGGTGGCACCCTGAGGAACAGAAGGAATCGCCTGCCCAAACCCCTCCCTGCTCTGCCTGCTCACACCACAGAGCTCCCTGAGCAGGGTCACCGAGCTGGGGGTGGCCCGGGGGCTGAGCTGGGGCTGAAAGGGAAGCAGAGCTGTTTTGTAACAACCTCCCCGGGGACAGATCACACCACACCGGAGAACGCGCCCCCGGAGAGGCGCGGCAGGCGCGGAGGTGACCAAACGAATTGACACCAAGCGGGTTCTCAGCGGAGCTTCGCAGACAAAGTAATTGAAAATAAATGAAGGAACATGACACCTGGCTGGCAGATCAGTTATCTATAGCGTCCCTTTCCTGAAATAACTGCCTCCCAAACTCCGTCCGCTGAGGCAAAACCAAGGAGATGCTCATGTAAAATAGGCCACTCCAGCAGGGACCTGGAGGCCCCTTTATTTTTAATGGAAGCTGCCAGAAGGGTTAATTGGATGGTGCATGGCAGTGCCCTGCGTCTGGGGACTGCCTGCCCTTGCCACCACCACCAGGAAGGTGGAGGATGAGGTGCCTCATCGCTCCTGTTCTTGGGCAGCACTTGGGTCACGGACCAGTGCAAGAGGGGGTTTTCCTTCTCCTGCAGCCCTGGACATGCCAGGATGTGCTGCTCTCATCCCACAGGTTTAAGGTCATTGGGATTTGGGGTGAGTCGTGAGCACATCTACTCTCAAAAATGCCCCAAAATCCATCCAAGAGAGTCCTGCAGAAGCCACTGACCCCAAACTGCAAGAGTTGTCCAAAAGTGCTTTTATTCCTGATGGGACTGAGCTCCTGCAGAGCCTGGTCTGGACAGTCCCTGCCCCTGTGGAGAGGGGGAAGCAAAGGCAAAGAGAAAGGAGTTTGTGGGAGGACTGGTGTGTACAGCCCTGTCAGCACAGCCCTGGGGTCAAACCCATCAACAGGAGCCAAAGCTGCAGCAAATCCCAGATCCCCCACTGGCCTTTCCATTGCTGAGCTGAGGTCACACCTTCTCCCTGCAGACCTGGGCAAGGGGGCATGCTGGAATCACGGAATCGTAGGGGATCCTGAGCTGGAAGCACCCACAAGGATCATTGATTGAGTTCCTGGCCCTGCACAGACACTCCAACAATCCTTCCCACAACCTCTGGGAGCGTTGTCCACATGCCCCTGGAGCTCTGGCAGCCCCGGGACTGGGACCATTTCCTGAGTCAGGGATTTGGCTGATGAGCTCAGAGTCCAGGGGCACAGGCAAGCAGAGGGGTGCCCCTGGCAATGCCACACTCTGTCCTGCACCCTCTGGAGGGCTGGACTTATGCTGGGGAGCAGTTTTATCCTGGCTATAGGTGTTGGCATGAGGCAAGATCTCTGCCCGCAGGAAACAGCATCTTCCCGAGGGAAAGGGTCTCTGCCCATGGAAACCGTGTCCTCAGGAGGGGAGATGAGTCCTGGTGACTTGCAGACGGGGTCATTGGCACCACAGCCTGGCCCTGCCATTGCTCAGCTAGGACCATGGGGATGGGACCCACAGCAGCAAATGGAGAAGATCCTGTGGACACCTGGTCCCTGCCCATTCCCAGGGGAATGGTCTGGCTTGGACCTCACTGCTGGTTTTCCTTCCTGGCAAAGGAAAGCTGGGTTAAATCTCCCTTTGGGAGTAGGCCCATCAAAGCCCTTCTGTCCCAAGGAGACACCACCTGCTTTTCCCTTTTCATCTGTTCTCCTTGTTCCGAGGATGAAAGCAGCCAGGACAGAAAGCAGGTGCTGTACCTTTTGAAGAGAGAAAAGGAGAAAATAAATGGGATGGGGAAGGTCTGGGCCTGACAAAAGAGTGGCCTTCACATTGAGGGGCCTAGAGACATCCCAGCTCACACAGCCCCAGCCTGGGGCTGAAGGATCCCCACCATTCCCTGTCACCTGGGACAGGACAGGGCTGCGCCTCACCAGGGACCCCTTCTGTGGAATTAAACTTGGCCACACAAGGAGATGAGCTTTGGGGAGTGAAACCAGGTGCCCTTAGCACTCCTGCCAGGGCTCTTCTGGGGCCTTTGGTGGGTCCCTCCATTGCAGTGAGACTGTACACCCTCAAACATGCCAGCTGTCTGAAGGGGACAGGCAGGAGCAATTCCTTTCTTGCAGCAAGATGTGCTCCTGATTTTTCTAATTTACCTCATCTGTTCTCCTGATTTTTGGTGGTTCTGGAACTCGCTGTCATTAAATGAGTCAGAGGAGGGGCCGGCCAGCCAGGAGTGTCCTACTCCATGAAAAGAAAGAGAGAAAGAAAACAAGAAAGCAAAGCTCTCCCTCCCCCTCCAACAAACACTGCAATGAAAACCTGGCCAACACTGGGCTCTGCCCTCTGCCCTTTTTGGGGCAGGTTGCAAGGTCACAGGGACACGGTCCCCTGGGATTGATCGTGACTCTTTGGGGCTGGCATATGGCACCAGGTTTCAAAGGCTGAGGAGCTTGAAAAGAATTAAGTGGGGGCAAAGAGTGGAACGTCCCAGATTGAACTCTTGACACGCAGGGGTCAAGGAGCGCTGGAGATATAGCAGGGTCTGGAGTGGTCTGGGCAATGGCAAAAATAAATACGCAGGCATTAAAAATCAACACCTCCCAGGCTGGGGGTGAAATCCCACCGTGCTTCTGTGGGAGAGAACTGGGCTGGATTAGTCGGTTGTGCTGGGACAACGTCCTTGTTCGTCCCAGGAGTGAGAGCAGGAGAACCTCACCTGGAGAGCGGCTCCATGGGCTCCAGCAGCTGGAATTTTGAGGGATTTCCCCTCCCTTTTGAATGTTCCTCAGCTCCTTCAGAACAGAAGCGCCACCTTTGGAAAGGGTGAGAGGTGGAAAGAGAGCATCTGGCTGCGCAGGAGCATCCCTTTTCCACCAGGAAGGCTGGAATGTGAAGGAAGCAGCAGCAGCAGCCTGTACTCCAGAGCATGATGAGGTGGGAGAGGTGGAAGGGTCCAAGACAGCTGGAAATTTGAGTTTGTGCCAGAGACCTTTCCTCTGAGCCATGGTGTCCCAAGGGTCGATCCAGTGGACAAGGAACACCTGATGAGGTGCTGAGGGGAGGGAGGGAACCACATCCTGCCCTCCCATCAGCGTGTCCTTCCTGCGTCCAGGGGCTCCAGGTGGGAAACCTGGCCCACAAGGATAGGAAAATCAACAGCTTCACCCCTAAAGCGCATGGAATACTGTGTCTGGGTCATGTCCCAGTGAGGGTTGTGGCGTTGGTACCACACTGACACCTCTCTTCCCAAACTCAGCTGTTTTTTCTAGCACTTCTCACCTCACAACCCACTGCAAAGGCCAACTCCTGAGCAACGTTCCACACAGGAAACTCCAGCTCTTCCTTCAGGGTCCCAGACTCCTTAGGGACTGTGTGTCCCAGTCCTTGTCCACCAGGGCGTTTCCTGGTGCCCACGCTCTTCCCTCTCCTGTCTTTTGTCACGTTTGTTGGCTCCAGGCTGTGCTGAAGGAGCAGAATGAGAGGCTGTCAGGGATGCAGTGAAGGACAAGGGAATCTGTGGAGCTTTTCTCTGCTGGATGGAGGTTTGTCTCCAGACCAGACCCACCACAGCCTACCCCAGAGTCCTCAGCCCCAGTCTGGGAGCTCTGGGGAGGGACACCCAAGGCATCCTGTGTATTATGGAAACCCAACTTCCCGCAGCTTGGATGGGCTGGGGAGGCTGCAGACACCTCAGGAATTGTCTTCCTGAGCCTGTGTGTGCTTCAAGTCCAAGCTACATCCACAGATTGATGAACTTCAGCCTGATTTTCCAGCTCCCTCATCCTCTCTGTGTGCGGCGCCAGGCTCTGATCCCAGAGTCCCGCTGACATGGCCTGGGAGGAAAAGGCATGAAAGAGAAGAAGCTTTCAGTTCACTGCTTTCCTGTGGTTGTTTGGGTTCCTCCCAGCGTCGGGGTGCTCTGTGGAAACCCACAGGCTGCATCCTCATCCCTCTCCTGTCTGGGCTGTGTCAGAGACGCAGGAATCCCACGGTGCCCGCTGCTCCAACTTCACTGAGCCCCGAAAATCTCTGGTGTTCAGTGCTGGGAGTCGTGGAACAAACCTGAGAGCTTGTTTTCCTGGCTGATTTTTTGTTGGTTGCTCGTCTTATGTTCTCCCAGAGCCCAGCCAAGGTGCTCTGTCTCCCTCCCCACTCTGCCTGCAAGGCCTCGCTCGGCTCTGCTGTGACTCCTCTGTCTGGTTCCTGATAAAACCAACTGCTCAGAACAGTGGGGTGAGCTCCCAGACACGGATCAGGCCTCCAGAGCCCCATCACCACACACTTCCACCAGAGCACCTGGCCGTGGATGTCTCCCACAGTAATTTCCCAAAACTTCCTCTCAGAATGTTTCTAGCATGTGAGAGAACAAGGACATCCCTGCTGAGCACCTTACCAGCATTTTAATTAAAACAATAAATACATTTTTCTGAATTCTTGGAAGAAAATTTGAGGGGCTTGAGAAGTAGCTTAGTGGACCAAAAAAACCAGCTGGATACTTGGAGAAATGGGAAAATTTGTGGCTGTGAAGGCCAATTGCATATCCAGAAGGTTGTGCTACATCTGCCCTCTCCCTTGGCCGCTCAGGTGTGGCAGACAGGAGAGGCAGGGTGGCGTCTTGAGCCCTCAGGTGTTTCTCCTCCATCTGCATGGGCGGAACGCTCTAAGTGACACATTATTCCTTCCACTCTGAGCTTCCCCCTGGATTTCTCATTCTCACGACTGCTGGAAAATGTGTTCCAGAGCTGCTGTACGATGAGCAGTCAGTGCCTGAAAACGCTGCCTGCTTCATCCCCCCACCCCCCCGCCCCACCTCCTTGATTCCTCGTGGTGAATTTAGTAGCAGATGGCAGCCTCAGAGCTCTGAGAATGAAGTGCTCCAGAATTGACAGCACAACATGAAATCTTCCTCCCTCTTCCAGCGCCGCGGCTCTGATGGCGCAGAGTGAATAATTCAGCATCCACCTCTCATTCAGCAAATGCTGCCGGTGAGCTCTGTGAGGATGGTTTTTATTAACTGGCCGGCTGGATGCAATTTTCCAGCAAAGCCTGTGTGCAAACAAATTGGAGCTGAGTGCTGGGTGAGTGCCAGTGCTTCTGGCTGTCTCCTGCTCCGCGGAGATGAGATGCCCACATCCTGTTACACCATCTCTGCTGCTCCTCCACTCTTTCCCAAGCCCACAAGGAACTTTGCTGCTGGACAATCCTGGGTTCATATCAGCCAGACTGTTTGCAGCAGGACACATGTTCATGATGGGGGTTTTTTGTTGTTCCCTGGGAACGCTTGAGCAAAATCCGGCTGCCCAGCCTGGTCTGGAAAAGCCATTGCGGATGTTGCTGATGGGGCTCGTGGGACCTGACCAAGAAAAACAGTTCTGAGCCCTTTTGTTCCCGCGCCATTTGTCCCTTTCCGCCTCATTCCAGCATCAGGGTGACTGTGTCAGGAGGTGAGAGTGGCATCTGGGCTCACTGGGCCCCTCTGCTCTCACCTGCCACCGGCAGGAGACGTGCAGCCAGCCTGGAAGTGCAGCAGCAGCCAAAGCCTGGCAGATCCTGGAATCTCAGCATGGTTTGGGTCGGGAGGGACCTTAAAACCCACCTCATTCTACCCCCACGGGCAGGGACACCTTCCACCATCCCAGGGCACTTCAAACCCCTCCCAGCCTGGCCTTGGACTCTCCCAGGGATGGCAGTGTTGATTTGCAGGTGAATTCCTGGTCTGGCACTGCCTCTCCCCCACCAGCTGTTGTTTACAACCCTCTGCAGACCCCAAGGGGTGACACTGTGGAGGTGACAGCTCCTCCAGCCCCTGTCCCTGCTGCACACAGGTGTGTCCCCAATCCCCAAGCCTCCCTGAGCCGGGCAGATTGGCAGCGGCACCTCGAGATGCCTGCAGGGGAGCATGATGGACACGAATCCTGCAGTGGGCAGGTAGGAGAGCTCCGTTGGACAGGTGCCTGGAACATTAGGCTATTATTGGAAACACTAGGCTTTTATGGTAAGTAATTGGGATGTTATTGGGCGTTTTCCCTAAATAATCCACCACACTCCCATCTGCCGGCAGCTGAGGCTGGAGGGAGAGGGGCGTGAGCACAAAAATCTGGGAAGGTGAAGTGGGGTGTGAAACGGGGCAGCCGTGGTTGTGAGGGTCTCTGTGGCTCTGCCCTGGAGCCTGGCCAGCCCCCAGAGCTCTTTCCCAGCTCTCCCCGAATCCCTGTGTGCTCCTGGTGTCCTTCTCCTCTTTCTGCCCTCGGCTGGAGCAGGGAAGCACTTGGGGAGATGCAGGAGGCAGTGGTGCCTTGGCAGCAGGGGCCTGAGCTGGGCAGGAGCTTCCAGCAGGAGTGGAAAATTCCCAGGGCTCCAGTCAGGGCCAGAGCCTGTCCGTGTGTCCGGCTGCACAGCCCCCCACAGCCCCTGCCGGAGGAGATCTGGGAATCCCTGGAGCTGGGCCACTCCTGCAGCTCTGTAACTACAGAGATCTGTTGGGATGTGAGACCCTGCTCACTGGAACTTTGGAATTCCTGCTTCACCCTCCTCCGCCCCCCCACATCGTGGGATGTTCACCCTCTGTGGAGAAACGCAATGCACCAGAAATGCAACCAAGGGGCCTGGTTTCTGTAGGAGGTTCTTTTCCACAGAAATGTGGGATTGCTGAGATTGGAAAAGCCCTCTCAGGTCACAGAGTCGAGCTTTCCCTCAGCCCTGCCAAGGCCACACCAAACCATGTCCCCAAGAGTCACATCCATGCAGTTCTAAATCCAGGGACTCCACTCTTGCCCTGGGTTGCCAGTTTCGTGCTGGGGGTATGTCAGAAGTGACTTTTTGGGTCACTTTTTCCCGAGTCTCAGCCAGAGGAAGCCTTTTAGGAGCTTGTGAGGGTAGGCATGGGCATCTGAGGGGCTTTGGCACCACACGTTGTGGAGGCATCTGGGCCAGTCAGGGCTTTGAGCAGCACTGGTCCTGTGCCACGGTGAGATTCGTCCTCTCCTGAGCACCTAGGAAAGGTAAGAGCATTCCCAGAGCTGGAATCAGCAAGGACAGCTCTGGCAACTAGGCCACCCTGGCTTGAAATAGCCCATGGGGCAGGATTAGCATCGTTCTCCCTGAGGAGGATCCCAGAAGGTAAGATATCTCCCTGGAAAATTTGGTCTTCTCCTTTTCTCTCACACTCAGCCTAAAGGAGAGCCTCACTGCTCCTCCCAGCCTCTCCTTTCTGACTCTCTCGAACACAAACCCTGTCACTCTGCAGGATCCTGGCTGGCCCTGGAATTACTCACCAGGAATGAGCCATTTCCATGCGCAGTCGTTACCATACAGTTGTCTGTGAGAGCTGGGCTGCCAACATCTGACAGCCACAAATAGCCCAGGGCTTGGAGGAGGCAGGAAAACACCTCTGAACTGCCCTGAAGTCTGGTGAAACTGCAGAACTGCAAAGGGACAAACCATAAATGTGGGCCTAAAAGTGCATTTCATGGAATGGTAGAACACTAGAATAGTTTGGATTGGAAGGGGGCTTAAAGATCTTCTAATTTTTACCCCCTGCCATGGCAAGGACACCTTCCACTATCCCAGGCTGCTCCAACCTGGCCTTGGACATTCTCACTGATGCAGGGGCAGCCAAAGCTTCTTTGGGCACCCTGTGCCAGTGTTTTACCACCCTCATCACAAAGCCCTTCTTTTTGTCTGATTTAAATTTACCCAGCGTGTGCTTGGAGCAATTCGGGGCTCAGCTTTGGCACCTCCCCTCCCAGCAGTGCCTCGAAGAAGCCAAGGAGACCCCTGGAGCCACTTTTTGGGGGATTCGCTCCCCTTCCTCCCCATCAGCCCACCCTCCTCCTCTTCCTCTCGTTGTCCTGGCAACCAGAGGCCAGGACACCACTGGCCCGGGTGACAGCCCCGCCACAAAAGCGGCTTTGAGAGCGTCCCCAGCGCCCTTCAATGCAGGCTGGAGAGTGCTGGGGGTGGCCCCGAGCCTCGGGGGATCCCTGGAGCCTCGGCAGCTCCAGCCATCCCCCTCTGTGTCCCACAGGTCAGGGGACAGGGTTCACGGGCTCCTCTCGGCACGGGGCCAGGGTGGATGAAGGAGGGGGCACAGGCTCATTCTTGTCACTGTCGCCGGGTGGAGGCCGGGTCAGGCATCCTCAAAACCCTCACACAGCCCGGTGGGTCCCCAAATGTCACTCAGCGTGGAGGAAGTTGTCCATCAAAACTGAGGGGGCTGTGGGAATACCTGTGGGCAGGCTGGGACAGAGAGAGTGCCTCAGGAAGAAAACTTCCAAGCCTCTGGCCCTGTTGCTTTTTCCTTTTCCTCCTTCTCCCCTCAAAAAAGCTGCACTTTCCCAGGGCCATGAGACCGAAGGAATTCACCGATGCAAATTTAGAAGTGGTTTCCCTGCAGCCAGACTTGTCATTTGCTTGGGTAAAGCACAAGGCTGGGAAGCTATTCCAGGGAAGAACGGATCTGCAGGTAAAGCTGGAGGTCTTCTTGCCTAAACCGGCAGGAGGGGAGGGTTAAGGGTTGGACTTGATAATTACAGGTCTTTTCCACATGATTCCAGGATTCTATAAACCCAACAGCAGGTCCCAGGGATGTCAGGCACACAGCACATTGTTTTGGACGCCGTCAGGCCTGAAGCAAACAGGCTTTCCCAAAAACATGAGGCAAGGAAGAAGAAATCCTCCCGAAACACAGACACACCCCACGGGATTTGTGCTCCTGGGCAGGTGAGGATCAGGAATGCACAGCATCAGGTTGGCCCCTTGCTGCCCCTCTGCTCCGTGGTCACAGAGATCAGCTGAGGGGGGGAAGGTGCTGCCCACATTTTGCATAGAAGGGACCTTAAAGCTCATCCCTCCCCAGGGGAGAACCCTAGAATGGTTTGGGTTGGAAGGGAGCTTAAAGATCTTCTAATTTTTACCACCTGCCATGGGCAGGACACCTTCCACTGTCCCAGGCTGCTCCAAGCCCCAGTGTCCAACCTGGCCTTGGACACTTCCATGGATCCAGGGGCAGCCACAGCTGCTCTGGGCACCTGTGCCAGGGTCTGCCCACCCTCCCAGGCAGGTATGTCTTCCCAATATCCCATATAAATCTTCCCTTCTTCATCCTAAAGTCCTGTCACTCCATGCCATCGTTAGATGTCCCTCCTTGCCAGCCAGGGGGCTGGGGCTGTGCCACATCTCCTCTTGCTGCCACTCTGAGTGGGGACATCGCTCCACTGGCATAAGGAGAACCTGCAGGTGAGAACAGCCTGGGATCAGGCAGCCTCTTGGTCCCAGGGTTTGCCTTAAAGCCTGGGATCTGCCCCTTGGAGCTTTTCTCGTTTTACTCCTCACCTCTCATGTCTCCCAGGTGAAGGGGCGCCAGCAGAGCAGAGGTCTCAGCCCTGTCCCTCGCTGGCAGCCCGGGCCAGGCATCCCCGAGGCACTGGGACAGCAGTTTTGGGGCACCCAGGGAGGATGGGACCTCAAAACCCCCTCCAGCAGGAGACTGGCAGCATCCTCGGGGGCCACACTCTTTCCAAACTGCTAATTAGGCCAAATTCAGGGGCATCCTGCTTGCCCAGCTGCGGCCGGGCTGCTCAGCCTCCCCAGGGGTCCCTTCCAGCCCTTCTCCAAGTCAGCCCAGACCCGAGATCCCTCCGCTCCCGGCGGCGGCCGGGGGCAAAAGCCAGGGCCTGCTGTGGCCTCTGCCCCGGGCTGGGCTCTCACGGGATGCTCGGGGGGCTCGGGAAGCTCCAANCCCTGCCCTGCCCTGCCCTGCCCCGGCCGGGAGCGCCTTCCCCGGGCTGGCTCTTTCTGCTGGGGACAGAGGAAGGAGCCGCGGTGGCTGCAGGCAGGGAGGGCTCCTCGTACCCACCCTCCTGCTCCTTCCTGCCTTCCCAAGCGCCACTTTCCTGCGGCCGGGTCCAAGCTCTTCTTGGCCCCCGCGGTGCCTAAAAATAACTCCCGTGCGCAGGTCTGGGGGGAGCTTCTGGGCTGGAGCGCAGCCCTGGAAGGAAAATGAAGCAAAGAAGAGGCAGTCGGTGCCCTTGGACCAGTGACCCGGGGGTGCTGGGGCTGTTCTGGCCCCTGAGGACAAATGTGACCTCCCCACGCAGGGATGGAGCGGCCCCGGGGTTCGGAGATCCCGTCCGCATCCAGGGGTGACGCCCAGCCGAGCGGCTCCGGGCTCATCCCCGCTCAGATCCCAGCCGGACATAGCACCGGGGGATCTTCGGGCTGGTAGACAGACAGACATTCACACCTGGAATGTTTCCGAAGTCCCCTCTGGACATCCTGGGCACTCCTGGGTCTCAGCCCTGCCTTGGGATACCTGCGGCACATCCACTGCCAACCTGCCGGGCTGAGGAGGTTTTGGGGGTACTCAAAGCCCACAGTGCCGTGAGGGGACAGGCGCCACCCGTGCGGAGGTGCCACCTCTCCCCTCCGTCGCTGCCTCTCTGCTTCCCCCTCCCTCTCTGGCCCCGGGAGTCTCCTGCTTTCCAGGAAATGGGATATTAAACGGTGCTAACGAGCCTCTCTGGCAGAGGCTTCCACAAAAGGCTCTTCCCAGGGCTGCTGGATGGGAACGGATGGGTTCAGGGGAGGGGAGGGCGAGGGGGCACGGCTGGACTGCTGAACCTCCTTCCTCTGCCATCCATCAGCTGTCAGGGCAATGCAGAGACGCCGAGCCTGGATTCGCTGGGGACAACCCAGCTCTGGAGTGTCCTGGGAGGGCTGGGACCCCCTGGCACTGCCAGGCTGGGGGACAGGAGGAGCAGTTTCTGGGTGCTGGAGGGGTTTGCTCTCTCAAACCTCACTGCTCTGCTATTCCTGCAGGCACAGTGTCCTGCAGGAATGGTCTTCCAGCAGGGATGGTTGGACCCACAGAATCCCGGAACGGTTTGGGTTTGAAGGAACCTTAAAGCTCATCCAGTTCCACCACCTGCCGTGGGCAGGGACACCTTCCACTGCCCCAGCCCCACTGTCCAACCTGGCCTTGGACACTTTCAGGGATCCAGGGGCAGCCACAGCTGTGCTGGGCACCCTGTGCCAGGGCCTGCCCACCTTCACAGGGAACAATTCCTGCCCAACATCCCATCTATTCCTGCCTCTGGCAGTGGGAAGCCATTCCTTGAAGGGATAATGTGCCCATCAGCAGGCATGGGTGGCCCAGGTGGATGTCACATCCCGTGTCCTGCCCCTCTGACTCCTGACGCAGCCCCAATCTTTATATAGCCCGAGCTTCCTGTTTGTGGGGTGTGCGGGGGCTCCTGGCTGCCTCACTCGCTCTTGTCCCTCTTGGCTGAGGGCAGGAGGGAGGAAGTGTCCTGGGAAAAGTAAAACTTGAAAGCAAAGCTGGACTTTCCATTGTCAGGAGGCTTTTTTTTTTTTTATAATGCATTTCCTCTGGGTTGTTTCCTTTTCATTCGAATGCGGGATAAAAATATGTTTCCGCTGACATCAGCCCGCTGTCCCTTTTGGGCAGGGATCTGGTGCTGGTCTCCCTGAACACCCCAGGGCTTTGCATTCCTCTGACGGCCATGAGAAACATGCCTGGAATGAGCAGCCAGGCCAGCTGGGGCAGCTGAGGGGTACTGGGGAGGACCATCTGGACATGGGGCTTTTTGGGAGATTGTTCGTGGGGTTTGTGATGCTGCTCTTGGCATGAGGAGTGCTCAGATTTGTTTGCTCCCCCACAGGTGAGGAAATGGGGAAATTCTTCTCTTGTGCCCTCCCAAGCAGCTGGCTCCCATGGAGGGAGAGGATGAGACACCCTGCCCTGCTGCCCTGGCACAGGGTGCCCAGAGAAGCTGTGGCTGCTCCTGGACCCCTGAAAGTGTCCAAGGCCAGGCTGGATGGGGTTTGGAGCAGCCTGGGACAGTGGGAAGTGTCCCTGCCCATGGCAGGGGGTGGAATAGGATGAGCTTGAAGGTCCATTCTAACCCAAACCAGTCTGGGATTGGATGAGAGGGTTCATCTAGGCATGAGCCTGCACTAGGTCTGGGGTTGGAACCAGGTGACTTCAATGACCCTTCCAACCCAAACCATTCCAGGATTTTATGAACACAAGGGCTACTTGAAAAAAATCAAGGCTTTGCTGCAGCTCCACGGGAGAGGAAATGGAGCTGCTCCCTTGATGGGGATGGGGGTGAGGCTGGAGCTCACAACACACCCGCTGAGAGGTCCCAGGGATCCTGGAGACCCAGATGTTTGTACAGTTGTGGCTTCACCCTGTTTGCTTTGTGCTAGGTGGCCCTGAACTCACACAAAATATTTGCTGTGGGGGGTGTGGGGTCCCTGCAGCCATGGCTTGGGCTGCTGGCCTGGATGGGGATCAGGGAACTTTCTGGCCTGGCCTCTGATAGATGGAGCTGCTGGGAAAGGATTTCTCCCCATGCTCTCTCAGTTTTCCCATCCTGATGAAAGTATTTAGGAAGTGAGAGGCCAAGTGACTCCTCTCCAAAGAGGCTGTTTTGTGAAAATCGACTTCAGAGAGAGCTCCAGGAAGGAAAAGATGTCCCAAGGAAAATGTGGCTGTGGAAAAATGGGACGTTTCAACCTCTTCCAAACGTGTTTTCCATGAGGAGAGATCTGAGGGCGTGGAACAGCTCCAGTTCAAGGGAGTAATCATTTTGGGATGGTAGTGGTTTATTTGGGAAGGTCCTGGCTAGGACAAGGACAGAAAGTCCCCAGGAGCAGGCATGGAGAGCCACTTTTCCATGGCCAGACCCTCAGTGCGATGCCTCCCTGGCACTGCTCCACCTCTCCAGCTGTGCCACTCTTCTGCAAGAGGGGCATTTTCCCTGCTTTATTTCATTCCCCAAGAAACCACCCCTTCGCTCACCTCCTCCATTGCTCCTCCACCTTTCCCAAGGGCAGATCCACCCTCCTGCTTGACTCCTGGCTGGTTTACCCCTCCATCTTTCCTGGCCCGTCCACGTCCTCCCCACTCTGGTGCCTTTGGGGGGTCCATTAAACCTCCAGGACAGCTCTTCCTCTGTCCACGATGCTCCGTGAGGGTTCCAAGGCACAGCCACACCCCAAAACTCCAGACTGGGACCTGTGTGGTTCTCAAGGGGAGTTCTGCATCCCAGGTGGGATCCTGGAACGAGGATCTGAAGCGGTGCTGCACTGTCAAGGTTCATCCCCCGAAGTTTCCATGAGACCTGGGCTCTGTGGGCAGAGATATTTTTGGGTGCAGAGATCTCCGTGGGACAGAGCACGGGGCAGGCTGTGGGGTGTGGATGCAGGAGGCACAGGGTGGTCCCAGTGCCCCTCTGGCTCTCACGTTGCCCGTGCAGGGAATGTGGTGCCGCTGGGGATTTGAGGAGCGGGTTTGAATTCAGGCATCCCCCAGGACCCGGGAAAGGAAAACTCACTCAGGCTGCGAAAACGCCCCAAGACAGGCCAGGACCGCCGGCAGAGTCCAGGCTGGAGTGACAAACGGGACAATTGCTCCATCTTGTGACACCACCTGCGAATGCAGCCGCGCGGTCGGGAATGACGATGGAGATTGGAATTACAGAATGTCCTGAGAGGGAAGGGTTCCACAAGGATCATCCAGACCCACCCCTGGCCCTGCACAGACACCCCAACAATCCCCCCCTGTGCATCCCTGGCAGCGCTGTCCAAATGCTCCCGAAGCTCTGGCAGCCTCGGGCCGTGCCCATTCCCTGGGGAGCCTGGGCAGTGCCCAGCACCCTCTGGGGGAAGAACCTTTCCTGGTATCAACCTAAACCTGCCCTGACTCAGCTTCTGCTGCAGGAATTGACGTCCCCACCAGGGGAGCTCCGTGTCCAGCTCCTCAGCAGGAAACCTCTGGGAATCCGGCTCCATCCTCCCCGCGGCTCCCGTGGAAGGCAGCAGTTGGGCTCCTTGTGAGCCTTCCCTGTTCCTTCCTCCTGCCAGTGGGAAATGAGGACGTGGGAAGAATTCTTGGGCACATCCTGCACCGTCAGCCTCTGGCTCGGGCCTGGGAATGATCCTGGACCAACAAGGAGCCTCCTTGGCTTGGCTTTAGGGCCTTTAATAGGAAAGCAGAGGGGGGAAAAGGCTGAGATTCCAAGGGCTCTGCGGGAGAAGTGGAGCAGCTCGTGGTGTTATGGATCACTCTGGTGGCACTCCAAACATGAAACCAAGAATTGAAACCATTTGTGAACAAAGTCACTTCCTGGTGATTTGCAGCTCCCGAGGCCAGAGCAGCTGGGCAGAGCAGGGAGCAGAGGGATGGTGCTCCCTCCACTGCTCCTCCATCCTGTAAGATTTCAGTTTGGTAAAAGTGTTGCTGATCAGATCATCCCCAAATTACCATCACTCGCTCCTTGGAGAGGGAACCTTCCTGCAGAAAGTTTGCCAGAGTAATTTAGCATCAAGGAATCATGGAAGCTGGGGAACTACTGGAAAACCTGACTCTGTTTTCAGCGTTTTTTGGATAATTTGCCGAGGTCAAGGACGGGAAAGAGGCACCAAATATCACCCAGACCTTTTAGCTGAGGCACAAGATAATAACTCACCCAGTTTCATGGATCAAATTCCAGTCTGGGGTTTGGAACATCTGCCCCCCATCCCAAATCTCCTGTGTGGTGTCACCTGTCCCCAAGCCTCAGCTGCGAGCTGTGAGCTGACTTTGGTAGGGCTGCTCTGTGTCCTCTGGGGCAGCTGGGAAGTGGTGACCTTTTCCTGTCCCTCAGACCATTCGGGAGCATCGGGGGCTCGGGAGCAAACCCGGAGAGGAGCAAAGCAGAAAGTTCCGAGCAGCCATTGGCACCTCAGGCACGAACGCGGAGTTCTGCGTTCTTTTATTTCTTTCATGCGAAGTGCGGACAAGGGCTTTTCTCACCGGAATCCCAGCTGCCACCGGAGCAGGCAGCGAGTGTCACCCTGCAGTGACATCGCCTCGCGGGAGAGGCAGCAGAGCGGAGCCCGGCGGTGTCACAGTGCCCGGCCCGGGGACGCGGCTCATGCATCACTGTCCGCGGTGTCACCGCTCTCATGGAGATAAATGGGGACGGGGACCCGGCAGCGCTCCGGAGTCACTTCCACTTAGGAGACTGCAGGAGGAGACGGGTCCCAGACAGACCAGCAGGAGACAAATCATCCGCCGCGGTCACGGCTGAGCTCCTGCTGGCAGGGACGTGTCCCATCCCATAACCCGGCTGGGCTGGCAGGGAAGGGGCTCAGGGCGGATCCAAGCAGCCCTGTGCGGAGGAACCACAGCACCAGGGAATGGTTTGGGCTGGAAGGGAGCTCAAAGAGCATCTCATCCCAACTCCTGGCGTGGGCAGGGACACCTTCCACCAGAGGCAGGTGGCACACGGGAGGTGACACAGCACAGCCCCTCAGGGCACAGCAAAGAGGAGACATCCGGGCTCTGCTCAGCTCCAGGAAAACCACACGGATGTTTCATGGAGCTCTCACATATGGGAAGTGTCTGAAGTTTTAAAGCATCGGTATAAAAATCCAGCCCGGCCAGCTGTGGGTGGCAGCAGGTGGGAGCATCCCCGGGCGGGTAAAGCAGGGAATTGTGTCCCAGCAAAATGAGTGTGCAGGGGGGGAAGAACACCCAGGGCATGAAGGGAGTGCAGCAGAAGAGGATGGGGCTTTGGACTGGAAACAAAGTGCCCAGGGGGATGTGTTGGCAGAGGGATATGCCGAGCCATGGAAGATTTCCCCGGAAGCACTGGAATCCCATGGAGAGTACTGGAGAGAAAGGGAACACAGTCAGGAATCCAGGACAGCCAGGAGCAGGGAGGAGGGAGGGACTGTGGACATCTCCAGGCTCAGCAGCCCCTGGTTGCCTCCAGCTGTGAGCTGAGTACCTGCCCGAGCAGTTTTATCACTATTTTAGGCTGGAAAGACCAAACTCTGGCTCCTCTGGGCCGAGCTCAGAGATTCTCCACTTCACAGAGCAACTCCTGAGCTCCAGAGCCGCCCGTCCCCGAGGAGCTGGGCTCTGGGATGTGAAGGAGAAGAGCCCAGCCTGGCAGGGATCCCTCGGGACAGGGAGATGTCACTTCCCCGGCTCCTGGGGCGCGGAGCCAGCCATGGAGCCGCGTTTGAGACGTGCATTTCCACTCGCCTCCTTGGATTGCACTAACTGGCCGGGGAGCTGCAGGGAGACCCCGGCGCCACAGCGGGAGGTGTGGGAAACCAGAGCATAGAAAATCCTCAAAACCCGGTGTCTATAAACCAGGACACAGAAATGGATGCGGGATTTGACTTGAGACTGTGGAAAAGGCTGCCTAATTTAGGTTCAAGACGCAAAAATGTAGATTTGTAGTTTAAGTAGAAACATGTTACGCTAGGTACTGGGAAGTTTAAAGTTTAAGATGTAGAAGTAGTTATAAAGATAATAAGAAGATTAAAGGTGTAAGAACTGCAAGTTTTTAAGGTGTGTGTAATTATTTAACTGTCATTATATGATTAGTTAAGAAAGTCCACACTGTGGCAATACAAATATATATAAAAATATATAACATAAATGTAACAATAAATACATAAATAATAATAATATAAATATATTAATATATAATATATAAAACAGAATATTTAACTATTGGGTTAAAAACATAAATAACTTTTGTGTAGTATTTTATTGGTTAATAAATCCTTAAAAGGTCTTGTAACTAGAGGCCTTGGGACCTCCTGAACCATGTGGTGAAGATGTGAGCCTTCCTGCCTATGTAAAAGACAAAAAAAAAATTTAAAAATCACACCATCTAAAGCAACTCGGAGGTCCTGTCTCTAATTCATAAAATTCCCAACAGAAGGCCAAGATGGAACAGGAGCGCAGAATAAATCATGAGCCCATTTCCAGCATTTTCCTGGCTGAGATGGAATGGCTAATCATTCTGATGGCAGAATTTACATAATGACTCTGCCCACCAGCCCAGGTCGGGCTGAGCAGTGAGGAAAACGAGTTGCTGGTTCCAAGGGAGGCATTTGTGGAAGTGATTGAAGGAGTCATGGGACTCGGAGCTGGGAACAGACGGGCTTGGTCATGGGGTCGGACCGGGGGCTCCCCTCTGCTCTGTGCAGATGGGGCTCCTCAGCCAGAACCTCACAAACTTCCAGGCAGAATTCCCACCTTTCATGCCCAAGGTTCTGCGACTGATGGGTGAAACCAGAAGGAGTTTGCAAAAAAGCAGCAAAGCAAAAGGAGTCTGACAGTGCTGTGATTCGTGGGGATGTACAGCAGGACCTTGGAAATTGATTCCTCACACCCTGAGTGCCCAAAGAAATCAAATCCAGAAATCCTGATGGGGCCCAGCTCCCAGGCTGCTCCAACCTCTGGCTGCTCTCAGAAACTTCCAATTTGGAATAAGTGACAGTTCACAGAATCCCAGGATGGTTTGGGTGGGGAGGGATGTTAAACCTCATCCAGCCCAGGCCCTGCCTTGGACAGGGTCATCTTCCACTGTACCAGGTTGCTCCAAGCCCCAGTGTCCAACCTGACTTTGAAGGTTTTCCTCTCTTTTCTCATGTCACACTCCTGTTTTTCTCCTCTTTTTTGCCAATCCATTGTGGACCTCTTTCATACAACATGTCAATTGGCACGAGGCCATGGAAGATTTCTGTAGGAAGCACTGGGATCCCATGGAGAGTATTTTTGATAATTTAAGACAATTCTCCATCCCTGGACGTGTTCACAGGATTTCCTTACCACAGGGCAGCTCCCAGGAAAGGACCCACTCAAGTCCTGACACCCGGTGCAGCCCCGGGTTTCTCTGATCCTACTGAAACATTTGACAGAAATCCTTCTATTGCTTGGAAAACTAAAACCCGATCAGCAGACCCAAAACCTTTTAGTGGCACCGTGAGTTCCTGTGGCAAAAGTGGCTCCAGTCCCACATTCCCTGTGAGGGTTTGGGATTGCTGAACATCCCTGTGTGGTATTAACATCCTCCACAAGCAGGACAACCCATGTTTCTTGTTTGGTTAACACTGGGAGCCTCTGGGGCCTTCCCCCACACATTCATTTGCATGTTTCTTCCAATGGAAGGCAATAAAATATTCATATCATTCAGGGAGAGGGAGAAATCGGAGGGTGTGGGGCTGCTCCTATGGCTGAGGCAATGGGCAGAGCTCTGTGCAGCAGGGGAGGGTGAGGGCAGAGGGTGGACGCTGATCTCGAGCTGTCACCCGTGTCCTGCTGGGTGTCACACCGTCCTGCAGCGCCTCACCCGCTGTGCCCTGCCCGGCTGGGATCCACCAGGCCATGACACCGTCCTGCAGTGCCTCACCCGCTGTGCCCTGCCCGGCTGGGATCCACCAGGCCATGACACCGTCCTGCAGTGCCTCACCCGCTGTGCCCTGCCCGGCTGGGATCCACCAGGCCGTGTTCTCCAGGGGTTTCCCTTCCCCGAGCCGCGTGCCAGGCGTGGAAGGAAACCGTGTCCCTGTGGGTTCCCCTCTCCTCCGTCAGTGTCTGCCCCCAGAAGGAGCAGGCAGGCCGTGCCCTGCAGCCCAAGCCCCCATGGCGGGCCTGGCAGGGCTCCGTGCTGCTGCTGCCATGGCCACCCTGCTGGGCCTGCACCCTGGCCTGCAGGAGCTGAAGTCACGGCTAATCAGGATGTATAGCCAGCCACCGAGGCCATGAATGTTTAATGAGACCTGTTAAAGGATTTTTAGAAGTGCTGTCCCCACGGACAGCATGATGACTTCTTTGTTTATAATTTTTTCCCCCCTTTTCCTGTTGCCACTAATCACCCGACTCTCGGCTCCTTAATGGCACCTTGGGGGAGCTCTGGGTATGACTTATTTCTTTATTTATTTGCTTGCTCCGAAGTGAAGAGAAAGCCTGCCGCTGCCAGGAGTGGTTCCAGGTGTCGGAGCCATCCTCAGAGGAGCGACGGCTCCTGGCTGTGATGGGAGGACAGGAGTGGGCTCTGGATCCATCCCCTCCCTGGCTGAGAGCAGAGACAGACTGAGGGAAGGGAGGCTCCCTGCGCTGGAACCAAAAGAGGGATTTGCACTGGAGATAACCAAGCTGTTTATTACCATGAGGCCCTGGCACAGGGTGCCCAGAACAGCTGTGGCTGCCCCTGGATCCTGGTAGTGTCCAAGACCTTGCTGGCCTTTTTCTAAAATGTCCAAAAGCATCTTCTATCTCACACAACCCTGAACATTGCTGGGAAATTGGCCTTGGAAATCTGTTCCAGGAGGAAATTTGCCTTTTTAATAAAAAGGTGTTTGTTTTGTTTTTTATGACTTGAGACAGAAAACTCTGCCTCCTTTCAGAGGAAAGTGTTACATCTTTAATTCTGTGAAGCAGAAGAAGAGCTGGAACTTGCCTGATGAAGGTTTCCTGACTTCACCCTGGACATGGGGGAAGTGTCACTCAAAATGTTCTCAAGAAGATGCCAACAGAGGATGGGCCTGCCCCAGGCCCTGTCTGTGTTGCCTAGCCCAGAGCATTGCCCCCAGCCTAATGTGGGGCAATTTAGAGGGGGCAGAGCTGGCCCATTCCCAGCCTCTTCTCAGCTGAGGGTGCTCGGGATGCTGAGTGGCAGGAATTTGGGATGCTAAGTGGCAGGAATTTGGGATAATGAGCGGCAGGAATTTGGGATAATGAGCGGCAGGAATTCTTCTTCCTCCCCACATCAATTTGCACCAGGTTCTGCTGCTGCCTGAGCCTCCATGCCAAGCTTTAGTGCTTTTTAATTGCCTGAAGGGAGCTGGCTCAGCTCGGCGCTCTCCAGAGCCCCAGACTTGCCTCAGTAGCTGTCTGAGCCACCAGGGCAGAGCAGCAGGAAAGCAGGACAGGGAATTGAGTTGGCTCCTCTCTGGGAATGTTCCCACACCTCTGTAGTTGGTTTTCTAGACCTTCTCTTCATCCTCTTACTGGAAGTGAGCCCTCCTTCTCCGGTTCTGCTCAGAGAGGTGTCACAAGACAACCGCTGCATTCCCAAATCCTGCTCCTTCCCAGGCTCCTGCACTTTGGCAGGAGCTGTGGTCCAACCTGTTGCCATCAGCTGAGCAAAATCTGCTCTTGTTCCTGAAATTCCACCATCCTTCCACAGCTGTCTCTGGCCCCACATGAGCCCCTGGAGCATTTCATCATCCCCATTCTCTGCTCCCAGTCTGGTGCAAGACATCCTGCAAGTCACAGAATCACGGAACGGTTTGGGTTGGAAGGGACCTTAAATCTCCTCCCGTTTCAGGGAGGCACACCTTCCACTAGCCCAGGTTGCTCAGAGCTCCATCCAGCCTGGCCTTGGATGAAGAATAAAGGCCTGGCCAGGATTTCCTTGTATGTTTGCCCTGCAGGAAGCATTCCCAACCCAAGGGGATTGGAGAAAGGGCTGCACCTGAGCCCTGACTCCCAAGTCCTGCCCATGGCACAGCTGGGAAGTTCTGCAGGGATGTTAATGGCACGGAGAAAAGCCATTAAAGGAGGAAGAGTTGAGGTTACAATATTGTGCTGAAAAGTTTATTGCTGCCTGTAGAGACATCAGGTCTGTACTTCCAGGATTACTCAGTGCTTAATGCCCAGTGCCTGCACATTAGTTTTGCCGGGAAGCCCATTTGGGGTTCTTCCAAGACGGAAAAATTAAAGGGCTTCCCTAATAAATGTGCTGTCCAAAAGCAAAAATGAGAATAGGAGGGCTCCAAGCCCAGCTCAGGAACCCAACCTGAGACTTTGGTGTGGGTCCTGCTGGCTGAGTCCTGCATGGGCAGTGCTGGCCCCTGGAAGTTTTGGGAATGGACATCCATTGCTGCACCTTTCCACTGCTGGCTCCTCTGACACTCAGCTACAGCAGGAGAAGATACAAATTTACACATGAATTTGGGTGTCTAGCAGGTGAATTTGCCTGGGAAATTCTCCTTCTGATTTTACTGACAGAAGGAAACTCCAGAGGAGCAGTGACTTGCTTGTCAGTTTGCTATCCATCCATCCATCCATCCATCCATCCATCCATCCATCCATCCATCCATCCATCCATCCATCCATCCCCCCATCCATCCATCCATCCATCTATCCCCCTGTGCTCAAGAGAACAGCCTTTTCCCTACATCCAGGCTCTCAGGTCACCCTTTTCCCAGCATTTTCCCTCCATCTGGGAGTAAAATGAGTGCCTGGAACAGATGCAGCCTGAATGGGGAGGCAACAGTGATTTGGGAAAGCGGCAGCAATTCAGCCCAAAGCCGGGAGCTTGGGCTCCCTGCTGCTCCTCTCCTGGCACCCAGCTCCGATCTGAAATCAATGTGAGTGAGGTGCCAGGACATGAGTGAGACTCTGTGTCTCTTTGCAACCCAGAGATCCCAGAACTTTGTGTAGGCTGTGCCCGGAAAAGGAGCAAAGTGTGGAGCAGCAGTTTCATGCTGCTCTCAGGCAGTCCTTAACTGCCTTGGGGCTGCGCCTCGGGTGGGCCAGGAATGGTTTGTGTCCTCTGGTGAGCTCCAGGAGTGCTGGGGGTGTGGGGTTGCTGTGTGTGCTCAGGTGAGGGTTTGGCTCGCTTGGCTGTGTCAGTGGGAGCTGGGAATGACACTGGGATCTGGTTTGCCTTGGAAGCGGAGGGTGGGAGCTCCACAGCAGCTCCTGCTCCCAGGGACATTGATTTCCTGATAGCTCAGCCTGGAGTAAAGGAGGCTCAGGGGGGACCTTGTGGCTCTGCACAACTGCCCGAGAGCAGGGGACAGCCAGGGGGATCAGGCTCTGCTCCCAGGGAACAGGGACAGGAGGAGAGGGAATGGTCTCAGGCTGGGCCAGAGGAGGGGCAGGTTGGACATCAGCAGGAATTTCCTCATGGAAAAGGTGGTCAGGCATAGGAAGGGACTGCCCAGGGAGGTTTGGAGTCCCCATCCCTGGAGTGACCTAAAAGCCACGTGGATGTGGCACTTGGGGACATGGGTTAGTGGTGGCCTCAGCAGTGCTGGGGAATGGTTGGACTGGATAACCTTAGAGGGCTTTTCCTGAGTGAGTGATTCCACGATTCAATTAATTCACCAAGGAGTGTTGCCTGCACAGGAGATTTATCTCTTCATGGAGTCTTACCAAGGGAATTTAAGGTTTGGCTCCTTTGGTGAGGCCAGGGCAGGACCATGGTTCTGTTTTTGGTGTAATCACTGTGCCAGGGACATTGTGGGACTGGGGAGATGCCATGGCAGGGAAGGGTGAGGATTGTTTTGGGAATAGCAAGGAAAAGCAAAGGAAGAAGAGAAGAGTGGAGACCAGCGGAGGCCAAGAAAGCCCAAGGCCAATCCTCCCAGAGCACAGGAAGAGCTCATAGGCAGAGCTAGGCAGGGCAGGTGGGTGCTCACCTTAAGCTGGGAATCTCTCCATGAGCTGAGTTCAGCATCTTTTGGTGAAATCAGAAGATCTGTGCCTAAACTTAATCAAAAAGAGGTGGCAGAAGAAGATGAGTGGATTGATTGGAGATTACAAGGAAACCGTGGAACTCGGGGTGGGGGGGAAGAATGAGTGTTTAAACCTGAGGGACCTGTGACTTTCCTTGCAAAACCAGATCATTTGGGAACATCAGTACATCCAAGTGTCACTCCTCCAGAGTCCTGGTGCTCAGCCCACAGAGAGATCTCATCCCATCCATGTCTCCCTGTCTAATGCCCCAGGCTGTGTTGTTCTCCAGTCAGGAATCCTGCTAAGGAAAAATGGCATCGCAGGGGCTTGGCACACGGATCCACCTGCCAGGGGCAATGCCAGCTTCCCTCCTCACCACAAATCCCTCCCCTGCCTTCCCGGGGGAGCGGCTCCGCTTGCTCCGAGGGTTCATTAAGCTCATTAGTGCCCATTAACAGGTCTGTCCCAGAGCTCCGCCTGACACCAGCAGCTGTGAGCTCCAGGGAATATGCTCGCTCCCTCTGCTCCTTTCCTCTCTGCAGCTCCTTCTCTGTGCCTCTGTTTCTCAGCCTGGGTACCCTCGGGGCTCCTGGATGTTCTTTGGATCCAGGATTTCTCCTTCTGACCTCCAAGGGCTGTTGCCTCTCTCTCTAGGGAGCACTTTGGCTGCTCCATCCTTGGAATTGCCCAGGGCCAGGTTGGACAGAGCTTGGAGCACCCTGGCATAGTGGGAGTTGTCCTTGCCCACGGAAGGTGGGGATGATTTTAGGGTCCTTTCCAACCCCAACCATTCCACGATTCTCTGATTTAAGCACACAATGCCTCTCCTCTCAGGTCTCACCTCTTTTGCCCACTTTTTCTTGGGTATTTGTCCTTTATCTCCCGACTTTTTCCAATTTATATTTCTTACCAGATATTTATACATTTCTCACTAACAAGAAAGAAGAATTTTAAGGTGGTAGTTCTTACTAGACAAGAAACTCACTTTTGACGTTCGGGGCTGGTGGTTTGTGGGGAGGTGACAGCTGAGTGACAGCTCTGGAGTGGGGCAGGAAGGACGGACTTGGTACCTGGGATGGTTCAGTGCCAAACTGCCCGGGGAGGGCCTCTCATTGCTCACACTGCTGTGACTGCCGAGGAGCCGGTCTGAGGGAGGTGGTGGGGCAGCAGATGGAGTTAAACCCAGCTTGGAGAGCGGGGAGAGAACAGGAGGGGGAGAGGCTGTGGCAGGCGGGACCTCCTGGTGCTGGGAAATCTGGGGATGTGGAGCAGAAAGGGGGAAAGGGACAGGGACAAGGATCCTGCTCCTTTGTGCCAGCTGGGGAAAACTTCTGGAGAATTCGAGCCAAGCACTGTCTGCACTTCACAGGAGGTGATGTGGAGGATTATTTAGGTACAACAGCCTCGAGTGAAGAGGCCTCTGTGACATTTCCCAACTGAATCCACTTCCTGCATTGGGTCCTCCTGTTCCTTCCCCACCCAAATTCCTCATGGTGACGCCTTCTGGAGGCTGACCTGGAACAGAGAGCAGACAGAACACAATGATAAAGTAGGGATTTATTTAAAGGTCTCCATGAACACAATTGGGCAGCACAAGAGCCCGGCTGGGCCACACCCAAGGCAAACCCAAAACGGTCACAAAATGGGTGACTGACCACGAGGTCCCACACTTTTATAAGTTCTGGGCCATTCCCATATTGGAGTTAATTGTCCAACCATAGCTTCAGGTTATGAAGTTCGATCCTCCTGTTTTTTTCTTCTCACTTCACCGTTGATTTTGTTCTTGGGCCTGAAAGTTGTCCTTGGTCCCAAGCTAGAGAAGGAATTATTTTGTCTGCCTACTCTGTGAAGAGAACTTAGCAGCACTTAATATGAAACCTAAAACTATTAATAGCACAGGATCTAAAAAATATAAAAGCTAAAACTTAAAGCATCAGTGGCACAAGCAGGAGGGTTCAGAGGGCAGCCGGGCTCCAGCCCAGAGCAGGAAAGTGCAGAGGAGAATTCCCCTGTTCCTGGAGTCCCGGCTGCATCCTCCCTACCTTCCCGCCTGGGCCGGTGGCCCCTCTGAGCAGCAGGGACAGCGTCTGCTGGCAGCCCGGGGCCCTCCAGGAATTGTGCAATGTGTTATCAATTCCGAAGGGGAAGATAACGTTGTCTTTCACAGCTCCTGTGGCAGCTCTGCTGATTAGTCTGATGCAAATGAGCTTTTAGGCTTGACACAGAGCCTGAGATCCAGGAGGAGAGGAGAAGGATCCAGCACAGTCCTGGAGAGCTGGACCACTCCTGGCAGTCACAGCACCACCCTGAGAGAAGGAGCAGGACTTAGGCTTGTCCTTTCTGGATTTTCTCCATCATTTTCACTTCAAAAATTTCCCTTTGGTCTGTGGATGGAGGTCTGTTGCTCTTCTCACCAGGCAGCAGCTGACAGAACCAGAGGACACTGTCTGAAACTGTGCCAAGGGAAATACAGGCTGGATATCAGGAAGAAATTTTCATGGAAAGAGTGATAAAGCACTGGAGTGCGTTGCCTGGGGAGGTGGTGGAGTCACCATCCCTGGATGTGTTTAAAAAAAGACTGGATGTGGCACTCAGTGCCAGGGTCCCGTTGAGGTGTTGGGGCTGGGTTGGACTCGATAATCTCGGGGGTGTCTTCCAGCCTGGTGATTCTGGGATTCTGTGATTCTCCTGGTTCTGTCCATAGATTTGCACCAAGGCCGAGTAACTCCTGCCCATCCCCTGTGGCTCTTCCCCAGCCTCCTGCACTTGGTGCTGCTCTGGGACACATTTCATGGAAAATGGCTTCTGGACAAAGAGCCCTTTGTACCTGCAAGCCAAGGGAGAGAAGGGAAACCCCTGAGGAACGTCCCATTTGCGCTGCTGCTTTTTTGACCAGTGCTGCGCCTCAAACCTTTCCTTTCCCGTCTCCAACACCTGTTTCTGCTAAAAAGCCACCCAGTACCAGCCTCCCTGCCTGGAGAGGCTGCTATTTTATTTAGGGCTCATCCATTTTTCTTTTAATTCAGATCAATGCAGGTTAATTGAGAGCAGATTATTTTTACTTCTGCTGGTCTCTGCCTGCCAGGATCAATACCAGTCATTTCCACTTAAACTGTTGTACCTTTACTGGAACTAGCAGGGCCCCCAGCCCTCCACGCAGCCCCGTCCCTGTGGTTCCTGGTGCAATAATTCCAACCAGGCTCTCGTCAGTCTGGCTGCAGCGGCATCCTCGTCATGCTGGGAGGAAATGGAGCCGTGCTCAGCCCCGACCGGGGGAGATGGATTACAGCCTGCAACATTTGCACACTAAAAATACCCGGCCAGGGGCAGCCGTTCATTGATCCCTGTGCCTTAATGGGCCGCAGAGGGTCCCTCTGGCCGCCGCTGCCGCTAGATGGGGCGATGCGGCAGCGCTGCAGCCCCGAGCCGCGCTTCGGCTCCGCGGCGCGCACGGGGGGCTGCGCTCAGCCCGGCCGGGCAGGAGCGCGGTGTGCGCACACCCGGGACTCCCGGGGGATACAAACCCCACCGTGGCACTGCAAGGGGGGCTGCAGGAAACGCGGGTGTTCTGCTGCTGGCTGCGTCCCCAGAGGGAAATCCTCATGGGTGGGGTGGGTCTGGGGCCAGAGTTTGTGCTTGGCCAGTGAAGAGTCAGAGAATGCTTTGAGTTGGAAGGGACCTTAAAGTTCGTCCCATCCCAGCCCCTGCCACGGGCAGGGACACCTGCCGCTATCCCAGGTGGCTCCAGGCTCTGTCCAACCTGGCCTTGAACACTCCATGGGATGTCACAAATCCCTCCCCCTGCATCCTGGGTGGTTCAGAAATATCTTGGTGCGACTTCCCTGCTTGCAGTGCATAGTTTCGCATTGAAAGCTCAGGATTTACATCAAATCCAATGAGCAGCATGGTGGCCCAAAGGTGCCACTGTCCCCTTGGTCTGCCTGCTCCCACCTTCCCTGGCTCCCTGGCCATCAGCCCCGTGCACTCAGATCTTCCCTGTCTGTTCTAACAGCTGAGAACTCGTCCTCTTCCATCACCTGCCATAGGAGCCTGTGGAAGCTTTGTAGGAATTCCCTCTGGGCTGTTGTCCGCTGATTTGTTCATGGAGAACCAAATCAGATGGGCACAGAGGAGGGAGAGATGCTCTGCAGGACATCAATTCAGTGTTTAAAGGACTTTTTCCTCTCAATCATTGGGCAAGGGTTGGCTTTAGCTGGACTTCTTGTGGGGCAGTTTCCTGCTTCGATGGCTCTGTGGCCACCTGGACAGGTGAGGACCAGCTTTGGGGGGTGCTGGGTCTTTTCCATGGGAAGGAAAAGTGGAGCAAAGGAAAAAGGAGCCATCAAAGCAACGCTGAAGTCCTTCCCTCCTTCTTGTTGGAACCCTGGACACAGAGAATTTCAGACTTTCTGTGCTGACAGGGAATGATCCTCAAAGATATGCTGCATTTAACCTGAAGCCATGGGAAAGGATTCCAAAGCTGAGTGATAGCACTGAGACTGTGAGTGTGTATTGAATAGAAGTGTGTGATCTCACAGGGTGAAAGATTGAGAGTTTGGGGTTTTGGGGTATAGTAATAAAATGGAGGGTTTAGGGCATAACTTCTTCTTCTCCTCCTCGTCGTCGTCCTCCTCCTCCTCCTCCTTCTCCACCTCCTCCTCCTTCACAAGTTTGCGTGATTTTTTGGGATTTGTTGGAAAAATCCACAGTGCAGGACATGAGTAGCTCATAACTGGGTTAGAAAAAATAAATTAGTTGGCATCTCATAATTGGGTAGTTTAGGCTTAAAAAGATCTTGAACACATTACTCTGAACTCCATTTTTACTCTGTTAACTCAGCATGTAGAAACACTCATGGTCAGTGAGGCTGTAACTTAAATAAAAAATAATATACATCCAAATCTAAACAAAAATTCTGTCTCTCACGCTTTTAATGCTGACCCTAAGAAGAAGAACAAGATAAAGCCAAAGAGTTTGCCTCACCTCCTCTTCCCTGACAGCAATCTCTGATCCCTGTGTTTGCTGCCCTTTGCAGACCCGGCAGACTGAGACCTCCCAACCCAACTGATGCTTGGGGAAGGGAAGAATTACCAATTTCCTGATGGGTTAAACCAGGGACAGAGCAGGCGGCGAGTTCTGGTCATAAATGTCAGGGAATAATGGCTTTGGCCCCCACCTCTGGAGCAGAACTGATTTAAAGCGTAGTTAAAAAGGGTTGGTGTCCATAAGGGTGGCTCGCAGGGTCTCCAGCCCAGCTCCTTTATTTCCTCTGCCGGGATCCGCCAGGGCCATGGGTTTGGAGAAGCCATATGTCAGCTAAATGTGTCTCTAATTGATTTCTGGACCCGCACGGAGTGTAAACATTTTACCAGTCAGAGAGCAGCTGATCTGGAGAGGAGGTGGGAGGGGAAAGGGCAGGAGAAAGTCTGGTGTGAAGCTGAGGGGAGCCTCGGAAAACGACTTTTGTCTGGCCCCATCAAACCCCGACTCACCGCGGCCCCTCGGCGGGGTTCCCTGGTAATGGAGTCGCTCCCAGGGCAAAAGTTAACTCCAATTAGAGGCTGTGCAGGGAGGGGTTTCACTCCCACGTCTCTCCGCAGAAGCCGTGTCAGCTCCCGTTACGGAGATGGGCCGGGCAGCAGCTGGGAACGGCGTGCGGACAATGAGGGCTGTCCTGGGAATCCTTCCTGCCAGCGCCCAGCCGGACCCCGCCGCTCCTCCTCCCCCTCCGGCCTCTCCCTCCCAGCCATGGACAGCTCGCACCCAGCCCTGCGCTCCTTGGAGCCCTCCAACCTCTGCAAGGGCGTGACCCCACCAAAATTGCTCCTTCAAGACATCCCCCAGATTTCCCCCTGAGCGGTCTCTGTAGCCTCACCCCTCCCCACAGCCCCTGTTTTAACCCCTTGTTTGCCCAGCCCCCGTGGGGACACTGGGTGAAGCCTGACAGGGCCAAAGAGGGAACATCACGGCCAAGGCTGATGCTGCCCTGCGAGAACGATGGCCAAGAACCAAACCCCGAGTACAAACAGGAGGGGAAAGGCGGGTGAGCGAGGGAGCAGTGTCCCCTGTGTCCCCGGGAGTGCTCTGGAGCGGTGGCCGAGGGTGCTGAGGAGGGAGGCCAAAGCCACGGAGTCACCCCTTGTAACACTCTGGAAAATCCCCCACGCCAGCCCCACCAGGGCGGTCCCCAGGACCCCACTCTGGGTGTGTTTTGCCTCTCACCTCAGCCTTTGCTGTCACCTGCCAAGGACGAGCTGTCCAGGTGGTAAACAGAGACGGAAACCAGAGATCCTTCATCCCTTAGAAGCCTTCAATTCAAGTTCCAAGATTTTATTCCAGAGACACAAAGAACAGGGAGGATTTGGGGTTTCTCCTTCTGAGCAGGAAAAATAAAGTCCATTAGAAATCTCCTTCTACTCAATAAATAATCAGCTTTACCGAGCCTTTTAATTAAACAGTGACATTGAACAGAACTACTTAATTTACAAAATATTGTGGAGCGTTTACTGGAATAAAACACAACAAAATCTGTTTCAAGCCAGGTTTTTCTACTTTTTTTCCCCTCTCCAAGCCTGTATCATGCAAAGCTTTCACTCAGCTTGAATTTAATAAGCCAGTTCACCTGAAGAGAGCTGAAACCTGTTCAATAAACCCAAAGCAAAAGAGAGGGAAACGTGGGGAATTATTAGAAAATGTTGGAGTGAATTGATTTAGCTGAAGTTGGGGTTTTTTGGGCTTCGACGTGATGATTTCGCTCTTAAACAGTCCTAAAATGAGCGATGACAAGTGCAAACGGGTTAAAGCTGACGCCCAAACAGCTGCTGAAGGGAATGTTTTGGAAAGAAATAGGGTAAAGCACCGTTCGTGTGTGTGTGTACCTGCGTTACATTTTTTTTAAGATTTTTTTTCCCTCCAGATGGAGAGAAAAAAAAAAGAAATGCCTAGCCTCGCTGTGTACCCAAACCGAATTTTTGCTGCCGTGACTCAGTGGGATTCGCTGTGGGTGCGGGCTGGGGCAGGCGCTGCGGTTTTTCCGCCTCCCATCCATCCCCGCAGCCGCGCTCCCGGCCCCTCGCTGCGCCCGGCCCCGCCGTCTGCGTGTGCCCCGCGGCCACCAGCAGCCAGGGTGGCTCTTTGTGGCTGTGCCTGACAGCTGACGCCGGCTCCGGTGACCCCGCGGGCCGAGCCCCCCAAGCCCCCGCGCCGCGTCTGGCGGCTCCCGGGACGGGCCGTGGCCGCGGGGAGCGGCCAACCCGCCCCACCACGGCTTTTCAAGGCCGGGCCGGGCCGTCCCAGCTGCCGGCTGTCGGGTTTGCGGGGGGAGGAATAGCTCTACACTGGGATTACTCCGAGGTGGAAACCGCCGGCAGCAGCGCTGCAGCCCCGAGCCAGCGGCACATGGAAACCCGTGCGGCTGGAGGCTCCAGATGCGCTGGGTCCGGTCCCAGCTTTCCCTGCACGGGTTCCTGGATTAAATCGATCAGATCCAGCTTTCCCTACAGTGAATTCCTGGGTTAAACCGATCCGATCCAGCTTTCCCTACAGTGAATTCCTGGGTTAAACCGATCCGATCCAGCTTTCCCTACAGTGAATTCCTGGGTTAAACCGATCCGATCCAGCTTTCCCTACAGTGAATTCCTGGGTTAAACCGATCAGATCCAGCTTTCCCTACAGTGAATTCCTGGGTTAAACCGACCAGATCCAGCTTTCTCTGCACGGGTTCCTGGGTTAAACCGATCAGATCCAGCTTTCCCTGGATGGGGTTCATGGGCTAAATTAGTCGAGGTGCAGCTTTCCCTGCAGTGGGTTCACGGGTTAAACCGATCAGACCCAGCTTTCCCTGGAATAAATTCCTGGGTTAAGCTGATCACATCCAGCTCTCCCTGCAACGGGTCCCTAGCTTAAATCGATCAGAACCAGCTTTCCCTGCACGGGTTCCCGGGTTTAAGGCGCTGGCAGAAGGCTCCGAGGCTCGGTCGGGATTCAGTGCTAGAAGCCAGCAGCAGGAGCAGTGACCGCTGTCGTTGAACCCTTTCCCTGCTCTCCCCCGAACTCCCGGGGGAGATGACCCCTCTCTTCGCCTCCCAGCCACCCGCACTGATTTTTATTCCAACCTCACCGACTCTCGCTCCCGGCGGGGTTGGAGGTGAGAGGCTCCGGCTCCGGGAGCCTCTCCCGAGCTGTGAGCAGCACTCGGGGCCGGGCGGGAATGTGCATGGCCACCACTGCCCCGTCACCAGGGTCACCGGCACGGGGACAATCCCACACCAGGGCTAATTCCGTCACTATTCCATCCATCCCGCACGTTTCTTGCCGTGCTGATACAATCCCACCTCTGCTCTGTTTGAGAGCATCCCAGGCCGGCACGAAGCCCTTTGGTGCCCAGGGTCCCTCTATGACCCTGCTGAGGTAGCACAGAGCCAGAGGGGAAGTGAGGTCTCTGCAACACGGGGAAAGGCAAAGAGGGAGCTGGAAATCCCGGATGTCTGCATGGAGGGCGAGATTCCCAAAGAAATGAAAATATGGAGACTTTTTTTTTGCTGTGATCATTGACACCAGGGGATTCCTGGCTGCTCGGAGCTGGCTGCGGAGGAGCTGTGCTTGCTTTTATGAGGGAAAGGCAGGAGGATGCAGCTGGAAGGCCGCGAGCCTTGCGAAGGAGCTGGTGTTTGTAGCAAGCTCCTTGAAGGGACAGGACCCAGCGATGCCAGACAGGCCACAGATAACTCAACGCCCCCCCAGGGCAAGGTGGGGCGGTCCCTCTGGCCGTGCTGGTGAAGGTTTGGGTGCCTAATTCCCTGCGGGATGCTGAGGACAGCGGGGAAGCCCAGAGCCCTCCAGCTGGAGAGTGCGGGGGCCGGGAAGAGCTGAGTGGCAGCGGGCGGCTCCTGCAGCATCTGCCCTTCGCCCAGCGCGCTGGGAGAGCCGCCGCGGGGGAGCGAGCGTCAGCCGGTGCCCAAGAAGCCAGGCTCTCATTTCCTCCCCACAGACACCCATTGGCCGGGCACCAGCCCGTGCTCGAGGGGCGAGGATCGGGTGGCCGCGGCTCGCATTGTCGGGCGGCTTCCCCGCCGCGGCTGTGTCCGTGTGCCCCTGCGCTGCAGATCGGGTTACGGCACCTCCACAAAGCCCCAGCCATGCATTATTCAGCCGCTGTGCTACCGTAGATGCCGGCGTGAGGAGCTGAGCCCTGCGCCTGCCGGGGCGAGCTGGGCCCTGGCAGCGCCTGCGCCGGGGCTGGGCGCTGTAAATCAGCCCGAGGATGAGCAGGATGCGAGCAGGAGCTGGCGGAAACCACCCGCAGGTACCTGGCTCCAGGAATGCTTTATTTAGCACGAGTGAAACCCACGCTGCGAATTCCCGTCAGAGGGAAGCGGCGGCTTCCCGCCCGCGCCGCCGGAACGTGGGGAACCTCTCCATGGGTCAGCCTGCGGGACGTGGCTCTGACCTCCCCGACCGTCGGCTGAACTGGAGACAAAAAGCCGATCGGTGGCATAAACCTCACCCCCGGGAGGCTTCGTGTACGGGAGAGCCGCGAGGAGGGAGCAGCCGAGGGGTTTTGGCCGCTGCTCTTTGTTCCGAGCATCATTCCCGGCTCCCGGTTGTCGGCACTGTTCAGTGAATGAGAAATGTCCGGGACAGAGCGAAAGGAAATATTCCTGCACTGTTCACTGGCGGGGGAAAAAGAAAAATTCCCCCTGGGTTGAGTCTTTCGTGGGGAAACGTTGTTTTGCTGACACTTGGGGTGGGTGGGAGAAATCTGTTCCGATGGAATTTCAGTCGGGAAAGCAGCAGACAAATGGAAGTGAGCAAAGTTGGTGGCAGAGAAGTTGGGGTTTATTACAGTCACAGCTGAGTATTTTATTTTGGTTCCACACTGACTTCATTCTAATTCCTTAAATTCACTCTACTTTTACAGTTTTATCTCTTTTTATGCATAATCCAGTGAAAACACAAGCATTACAGAGCAATAGAACTGGAATACCCCATTCAGCACAAGCCAGGATCCCACACTGCCTTTCTCCAAACACCATCTTTTCCAATAAAAGCCAGTCTCCACCTTTTCCATCAGAGTTCCAAGTTTCTGCATTGCTCCACATCTCTCACCAATGCACCTGTAAATTAAATGTCCCAAGTAGCAAAACCACAAACCTCATCAGAGTTCTGTGCAGGTGTCCAGCAGCCCCACCTGTGGAATAACATCTCATGAATTCCCAGTTTATGCCATCCAAATGCTGGGCTGGATCTTTCACGTGCCACTTTCCTCCATCTCCTTCAGTTGGCAGTTGGGATGTGGAGAAGGTGATGGGAACACCAGCAGTATTCCCATCTTTGACAGATTTTAAATCTGAAATCCTGGGCAGACCCAGGATCCAGGGAGCTTCTGGAGCAGCAAGCCTGTGGGGAAATTCCCGCTTTGGGTATCAGTGGTAGTTCCCCAAAGACCAAACAACATCAGACCTCCTGCTCTCCTCTCCCTGCCTCCCCTGGTGAGGTCTGTCCCCACCCAGCTCCCCTTTCCCAGACTCCTGCTCCCGGGACTGCTTCCCACCGGGATCCGTGCCGGTACAAGTCTCTCCCTCCACGTTGTGCTCTGCAACTTCCCCAGCCCAGCCTTGCTGGCCGTGCCTTTTATTTCTCAATGGACAAGCTTAACAGAGATGTCTTGGGTTTTTAAAAATAGTTAATATTTAAATATTAATTGAGCCATTAATTACATCTGAGCCCCAGAACAAAACAGCTGTGAATAATTAATGAGAGGGCCTATGGTAAATGCCTCTAATAATTCACAAAGAGACCGAACCAGGTATTTCCAGAGCTTTCAGAGGGAGGAGAAGCAGGGGATGGGGAGGGAATGAAATGCAGTAACATCGAGAGAAGGGGCTGAAAGGCAAGATGGAGCATTATGGGCTGTTTGATGCTGTTGTCCCAAGGCTTTCTCAGCATCATTTGAGAACCAATGGTCCAGTGGAAGGATGGCAGGGGTCTGGGACTGGGTGATTCTGATGGCCCTTCCAGCCCAAACCATTCTGGGCTTCTCTGATTGTTCATCTCCATAACATCCATCTGCTGGGATGGGATTTCCTCTGGGATTCCTAGTGGGAAAGCTGAGTCCCGAGGATGCTGGGTGTTACCCAAAAGCAGCCCTTGGAAGACCACCAGGACTCCTGACTCACTCTCCCAGGTGTTTTGGACCATGCCTCTCTGCAGCCCCAGTATTTCTGGACCCCATGGAAGTGGCTGCTGCCTGAGTTACCTGCCCTGCAAGAGGGACCAGTCCATGAACAAAAGGGTTTTGTTCCCACTCTCTGCTCCCTGCTCCTTGCAGGCATTTCAAGCTCTCCCTCTGGAGCTGAGGAGCGGAAGGTGATGCACTGTAAATCCATGCACACTTTCACACGGCCTAGGAAAGGACTCATTGAGTGTATTTACATTCAATAGATGTAATTAATTACATTAATTAAATACATTGTCTTAATTACAGGTGGTTTGAATTCAGGGAGGGCCGAGGACTTCGGCACTCGAGCACACAGGAGCAGGACACCTCCCTGGAGCTGGACACTTAACGATGCCTCGGCTTTGTTGGTGCGAGGGGCTGGGACTAACGACCCCATTCAGGGAGCGGCTCCTCCGGGGCTTGGAGGCACAGGAATCCCATCTCCTGGAACTGCCTTCGAGGAACAAGTCCTGGAGGTGATTGCTGGGTGTCCCTTGGTCACTCTTGGAGAGGGAATCATGCAGGGCACGGCTCGAGTCAGAGACTCATGGAATGGATTGGGTGGGAAGGGACCTCAAAGCCCATCCTGTGCCACCCCCTGCCATGAGCAGGGACACCTCCCACTGTCCCAGGTTCCTCCAAGCCCCAATGTCCAACCTGTCCTGGGACACTGCCAGGGGTCCCGGGGCAGACACACNCTCCGGGTGAGCACTACCAGCCTGGCTCCAGAGAGGCTCCAGCCCTGGGAGCAGCTCCGGGGCCTCCGCTGGGCTCTCTCCAGCAGCTCCAGGTCCATTTTATGTTGGGACCCTCAACACAAACTCTGCCACTGCCCATCCCACTCTACATCCAGAGTGAGCCCAGGCGATCAGTTTGGGATTGCCTTCAGGCACCGGGGCTATGGAAGGGGAATTCCAGCTCTGCCTACACAACCGGCAGCCCAGGGTGACTTTCCCCGCTGGCAGCGCACAACGATCGTGTCCCAGCCCGAGAGCAGCCCCTCGGGGATGTGTCCCGATCCCATTTTCCAGCTCTGCCGGGGAGGAGGGGGGGGATAACCCCGTCCTGGCTCCGTGGTTGATTGACAACCATTAAATGTGCGCGGGCTGTGTCCCGCGGTGCCCTACGGAAAGGGGACACACATCCCGCTGTCACCACGGCAGCCTCTCCCGGCGAGGGCTGAAAGCGATACAAGCCGGCATGTGCTGGGGAACTGTGACCCTCTCAGGCGTCTTAACGAGCGTGTAATCAGCAGCCATCAGGGCCCGGCTGATGAAGAGGTGCCACTCCTGCCCTGCCGCAGAAAGGGTTCGCTATATGTGGCTTTGTGTTTCTTCAGAGGTGAAAAACTCGCTGGCCTCCCTCAGCTTCCTGACCTCATCCAAATCCAGGCGAGAAGGACGTGGAGCCCTTTCTGCCTCTGGTATCCACAGCTTTGAGATCTACGGAGAGTAACAAAACAGATCAGGGTAATTATTATCAATGTCTCCTGCTCTGTCCATGCGGATGCAGCATTTATAAATTAACCAAAAACACTTGCAAATCTGCATAACCAGTTCCCCGTGTTCCTAATGCTTTCAATTTATCCTAATAGATATTTAATGAATACTTTATAAAGCCTTAGATGGGGAGTTTTAAAATCAATGGTGCTATTTTATTGCTGTTTGTATTATCTTTATTTGGACGGTGGCTCAGCCCTCTGCTGCCCATTGATTTCAGGCCTGGATCAATAAAACCAGGTTTCAGCTTAAATACCTTGGGATACACCGGAGGAGGTGGATCTGGGGGTAAAGGTGAGGCAGGTGAGGTCTGGCTGAACTCACACCCCAAGTGTAGCACGGATAATCCAAGATATTGTCCTTGCTCTACTCTAAGCTGACCTGCAGCTTCTGGGGTGACAACAATTCACCATCCTGGAAGCAGCCCCACTCTGAGGGGACACTCAGCACATCTGGATCCCTCCTTTTGCACAAGCTCTGCCCCTGTGAGGGGTCTTTATCCCCATTCAAATCATGGTCATTCCCCTAAACACCTCCAAAATCCTTGTGGAAGTCTCCACAGGTTGTTGGCCACTCTGCCCAGAGCTGATGGATAAATATGGAGCTTGAAGGTTTTTCCCAGTAGTATCAAGCTTGTCCAGTTCCAAATCCATTGTTCCATCTCTGGTTCTCTCCAGCTTTTTGAGTCATGATCACCCACAGCCCTGTGTGGGAACAAATCATCCCCAGCCCGGTGGAAGAACTTCCATAGGGATGAAGAGCTCCAAGGTCAGGATTTAGCTCTGGGAGCAGTGATCTGACTGGGAGTCCCTTCAGGAAGTGATGGGAATCATGCTCATGGCTTTCCCTGAGATCCTGGATGTTTCCATCAGGAAAAGATTATCTCCTCTCATCGCTGCCCTTGTGAGCAGAACATACCTGAGCCCTGACACCCTCCCTTGCTCTCGTGACACTCCTGAGCTTGGCCTCACATCACTTGGGAAGTTTTCAGATTTAGGAAAGAAAAATCCCAAATCCAGTGGTTCCTGAAATCTCCTTTCTTGCCCACCCTGCAGTTCCCCCACTCCTGCTGCAGTTGCTGCCCGTGGAGCTCGGCTCTGGCAGCTCAGCCGCGCCCTGGCGTTAATGCATTGCTCAGGGCACTCAGCAGGGCCCCCAGCAGTGGGTCAGGGAGGGTTCAGCCCCTCACACATCTGCTGGGCACGGCCACACACACACGGCTTGGGGTGAGCCCTTGCTGTCCCCCACCTTGGCCACTCTGGCCTGGGCAGCTCCAGGTTTGTCCTCAAAGTCCCATCCCAAAGATTTCTGTACTTCCTCGGGGTGGAAGGTGTCCCTGCTGCTCCAGAGCTGCTGCTCCAGAGAAATTTCCACTTTGGATATCAGTGGAGGTTCCCCAAGGATCAAACAACACCAGGCCTCCTGCTCCAGCCCTCTGGACTCATTCCCCCTCTCCAGCCCTCTCTGCCTCCTGCAGGGACTCCCAGCATTTTGGAATTCAGGGATCAGCCTCTCTTTCCTCTGCCCTGCAGCTCCCAGTGCCCTCAGGGCACAGGCTGGAGTAATCTGCTGGTGGCTGATGTCCCCAGGGACAGTGGATAAGAGAGGGGACAATATGGGAAGGCCTGTGGGTCAGCCTGTGGCCTGGAGGGTCCCTAACCCATCCCCTCCCCCCCGCTGCCCTGGTCCTGCCTGGAAGAATTCTGCCTGCTAGAAAGGACAGCAAAGATTTATGCATGAAGGGCAAATAAACCATCCCACCCAGATATTCCCTCATCCTGTCCCTGAAAAACAGGGAGAATCTCTCCTGTAGGGTTTGTTACATGCTCTCCTATCAGACTCTCTCCTCTCGTCTGGCTGCAGGTGCATCCAGAGGGATTTGACACCCTTTTGTTCCTGCAGTTTTTGTGGGACGTTTGAAATCTGTCTTGTGTCCAAGTCCAGGGGCAGCAGAGGTGGCCACGCACCTGTGGCTGGAATGACCCTCCCCTGGCACCAGCCTCTGGCTCCAGCACGTGGCTGCTGACCAGGACAGCCAGGAAGCCACACCAGGCGTGAGGCCTGAGCCCATCTCAGGGGGTTTCTTCCAAGCTTTGGCTGCTTTTCCCCAGACCAAGCTCCCCTGGGATGGGCGTTGTCCTGAGGCCGCCCAGGGCTGGGCAGTGACCTCTGGGCTGCTCATCTGACTGCTCCAAGGGGAGGCGAAGCCGTGACCACCAGCTCTGAGTGACAGACCACCAAGGAGGGCACTGGGAGGGCCGGCGAGGACGGGGACAGTGGGGTTAGAAATAACCCGAGACACGGGGTGGCTTTGATCCCATTCCCAGGAGATGCGGGCGCTGGGAGAGCCCAGATTCGTCTGCTCTAAGCAGACAGAAACTGCTGACGGGCGGGAAGTTTCCCTGCTTTGGCTGCTCGGCTGAGCCCTGGGCTCGCTGTCCCCCGGAGGAGCGGGGGCCAAAGCGCGCTCCTGTCACCACAGCGCTCTGCGAGGGCTCCCGGCTGCTCCGCGCCGCCTGCCCGGCCTCGTCCCGGGGTTTGCCAGCCACGCTGAGCCGCTGCCCGAGTGCCATTCTTTGTCCCCAGAACAAAACCAAGTGCTCGGGGCCGGGGTCTCCACCCGCGGGTGTCGGGGCTGTCCCTGCGCCTCTGCGCCCCCTCCGCGGCTGGAGGAGCTTGGAGAGGACGGGATTTTCCTCTGGTGCGAGAGGAGGAGCAGGGCTGAAGGGAAGCTGGGAATGGCACCGGGGGTGGCAGAAGTGTCCGGGACAGCGGTGACAGCGCGGCCATACCCCGGGTTTATCCATAACTCCCAGGCGTTTGTGCATGAATCTGAGACTGGTGCATGAGACTCATTTATTCAGGCAAGCTTGTCTGCCCGCGGGTGTCCCAGGAGCAAAACAATTTCCTCAGGTGGCTTTGACACTTGGAATTATTGCTTGATTGGCTTTTTGCTAATTTCCCTTCCCTGCTCCAGGAGAGTCAGGATTGAAGTTGCTGCTGCTCCTCAGCGGGGCTGTCTCAGGTCAGGGAGAGCCTCTGCTCCCAGCCCAGCCCCTCGAGGCTTGATGGGGGCAAATTTTCTGGTAGGACGAGAGAGAATGGTTTTAAACTGAAGCAGGTTCGGTTTAAGCTGAAAATTAGGAAGCAATTCCCACTTCCTGCGACGGTGGGGAGGACCTGGCACAGGGTGCCCAGAGCAGCTGTGGCTGCCCCTGGATCCCTGGCAGTGCCCAAGGCCAGGCTGGCCAATAGCTTGAAATGAAGGTAGTGAGTTCCACTATTATCTGATAAACTT
>VYXF01001942.1:273580-284190 GCA_013397295.1 Polioptila caerulea
TGGGTTCTCGCTGCTGGCTGGGTGCCGCTGCAGGGGGATCCGGGGCTCTGCAGGGGGATCCCGGCATCGCTCCCTTCTCCTCGTACCCTGCTCCCCCGTGACGGTGTTGGCCCCTCGCTGCCAGCCCGGCTGCTCTGCCCCCTCCTCCTGCCGGGTGCCAGCTCTGCTGCGGGATCTGGGGTCCCGGGCATGGGTTTTGGTGTGTTGGGCCCCTGCCAGCAGCCAGACGGGAGAGGGGTCCCTGTTTCCTGTCAGAAGACACTTTGCAAGTGAACTCGAGGTGCTGCAGACCCCCAGAACCGTCTGTGTTCCCCCCAGGCTGTTCCCCACTCCGCCCTGGGGATCCCCGAGCCCCTGTGGGGTGCAGGAGCTGCGGGCACACGGGGGGAGATGTGTCCCTTCCCGGGCGGTCCTGCCGCTGCAGCTCCGGTCCCTGCCGAGGGCTGAGCGGGGCAGGGCCAGCAGGATGCAGGTGGGGCTGGGAATGCACATCAGGTACCCCATGGGGAGCCCTGACACTGCCCAGACACCTGGGCACCTCTGGATTCTGAAGCCAGATCCTCCACAAAGTGAGGCACTGCCGTGCCCAGCTCTGCCAATGACCACGTCCCACCTTAGGGGGATCTGCTGGGCACTGCCGACCCCTCCGGCCCCTCCTGCTTGAGCTGAGCAAGCACACGGGGAAGCACCGAGTGCTCCTGTGTCCCACAGGGGTGACAGGCCCTGCCCAGGGTAGCACAGCAGGTCCTTGCTCCCAGCTGCAATCCCTGTGCCATGGGCTTAGACCCGTTCAGCCTCCAGGTGCTTCCGAGCCACCCCTCGGAGATCCTCCTGCCCCAGGAAGGTGTTTGGGATGGACGTGGCCAGTCAAAGTCCCTTCCAACCCCACCTTCGAGAGCTGCATGAAGAGAAGGGTCTGTGTGAGAGCTGGAGTAGGAAGGTGGGAGCTTTTCCCTGAATCCTCCAAAGGATGGGAATCAGACTGTCCAGGGCAGAGGCAGATCTTTCCCCACTCACTGCCCTGAAACCAGATTTGCCTCTCCTCCCTGCACTGGGTCAGTGCTGGTTTTGATGGAGGGTTTCCTGATTCCCTCTGATCCCAGGGAATGGCTCCATCTCCCTGCTCTTCTCTGGTTCACCCAGGAAGAGGAGATGCTTTTTTCCAGCTTTTCCCACTGGCTGGTGGAGCCATGGCCCTCCGGATATGAGTTGGAGGTGATTGGTCCACGCCATCCAGGCACCACTCCTGAGCCACATGGCTCACACTATAACTGAGATTCATTCCAAGGCAGAAACATTTGGGGTAAGACCCCTCTAAGTCTTCAGGATCACAGCTCCACATCCTGGCAAAAGCTGAGGAGGAAAAGGCTCCAGTTCCTCCAGCACCTGCTGGGCTCATCCTCAAGGATGACCCCAGAGCTTCTCCCTCTGGGTGTAGCGACAACGGCCCAGCCACCCCTGCTGGATCCCCATGGAGGGAGAGGGTAGGGAGGACTTTATGGCAAGGAAAGGGGCTTCGTTTGGGCCAATTATTCTCAAACTGAGGCGGAAGAAGCCGTCATTCTGGTGTTTCCTTTTTTCCCCCCTCTTTTTCCATTTGTTGTGTGTGTTTTTTTCACACTCTGGCAATGGCTGAATATCACACAAGTGTCCTGTCAAGAGATATATTCAATAAACACTTGACACCCAAGCTCAGGAATACATGGCCCGTGGCAAACATGAATTATTCAAATGGAAATCAAGATAATTTTGCTTCTAACTCAGAAAACCAAGACTCTCTCTTTCCTTCCTTATTTTTCCTCTCTTTCTCTCCACATTTTCTTCCTGTTCTTTCTTTCTTTTTAATTTTCTTAGCATTTCTTTCCTTTTCTTTCTTGCACCTTCTTTCTCCTGCTGGAAACCCTCCCTGCATTCACTTCCAGGGAACTCCCTTTGCTGAATGAGCCAAGGTGAGGAGCCTCCTTTGGATAAGGAGATCCTTTGCCTGTTTGTGCCCTGGAGCTGCTGGATCCCTTTGGAAGTGGCTTGGGATAGGTGGGTCCAGGTGCCCTGCAGGTGCTGTGGCAGTGAGATTTTTGGTCACCCAGCCAAAATCCCACCTCTCAATCTGACATGACTTGTTTGAGAGCAGCTGATGCCACAGCTGCTCTTGGGGATGCCTTTCCTGCCGGCCTGGGCCTTTCCTTTGCCCAGGTCAGTGGAAGGAGGTGGCTGGGTTGGGCTGGGCTTGGCTGGGCTGGGGGCAGGAGGTGTTTGGGGTGCTGGGAGGTGCCTGGGGATGTCTCCTGAAGGAGGATCTGTGAGCTTGTGAGAGCTGGGACTGGCATTTAGGTGGAGAGCTGAAAGGACTCAGGACAGGGCCACAAGGCAGAGATGATGGTGATGAGCAAGGCTGGAGGAAGGCAAGGGACCTCTCTTCCCTTCCTCCCCCTCTCCCATTTTGCACCAATCCAGCCTTGAGCCCATCAGCTCCAGGTGGGACCAGAAGCTTTGGCTCTTGGAGGCTCTTCCTGAGCCTGGGACTCAACGAGAATGGGAAGACCCAGAGGTGACTCTCAGGAAGGCTTTAAGAAAGGGCTACCTTGGCCAGAGCCTGGGCAGCACAGGGGACACTCTCCTGATTCATACCCCTGTTTGCAAGGTCTCCTTCCAGCTGCTCATGGATTTCTCTTCCGTAAACCGATGGAATTTTGGCCTCTGCACTGACTCAGAAGTGGACTGTGGTCCTTCACTGAATCAAAACCAGAACTGAAAGAGTTTTCCTCTGGGCAGAAACTCACTGACTTTTGATATGGACCTTGAAGGCCTCCAGGAAGAGGAGGAACAGCTCAAAGCCGCCCTTCAGGGCTCTGCAGTCTTGGATATGGGCACACACAAAGCGATCCATGCATCACAGTGCTGGTCCCACCCAGTGTCCGCAGTGCTGGTCCCACCAAGAGTCTGCTGCCGGACTCACAGGGGCTGTGAGATGGCTCAGAGGAAAAGCAATCCCACCAGCAGTCCCTGATATCCCAAATCCCACCAGCAGTCCCTGAAATTCCAATTCCACCAGCAGTCCAAGAGCCCATGGCCTCTGTCCCACCGGCAATTCATGGTGTCCTAATTCCACCAGCAGTCCATGGAATCTCAGTCTCATCCAAAGTCCACGGCGTCCCAATCCCGCAGCATTCCATGGGATTCCACCTGACAGCTCCTGGCAGACCTTCAGAGCAGGTAGGACAGGGAAGACCCTTCCCAAGGTTCTTCCCTCCTTCAAAGCTGTTCATTACTGGACAGCTCCACTTCCTCCCTTCCCTGGTAACACCCCCTGCGTAGGAGGAGGCTTCCCCCAGCTCCATCCTTCCTTCCTCTCCCGTTCTCCAATGCTGTTGGCAAGGCTGGAGCCTCTCCCGGTGAATGGCCGTGGTTACTTGTGAGGTCGGGACTGGCTGTCAGCCAGTCCCAGCCCAGCAGAGGGATCTAATGGCCCCGGCGCCAGGCACTTCAGAGGCAGGAGAATGTGGGTCATCAATGACATAATCTCTCGGAAAGGTGGGGGTGGAGAAGACAGGGGGAAGCGATCATTTAAATTTGGAGAGGAGCTAACTGGAAATTTGGGCCATCAGGAGAGTAACGGGCCAAGAGGAAAGGCTGGTATATTAATAGAGCTGATTTCTGTAAGAGCTGGAGTGAGCAAGGCATGGACAACCACAGGAAGTGTCCTGGCAGGAGCAGGCTTGGGACCCCCAGGACACTGGGAGCATCTGCTCGGATTTCCATGGAACACTTCCCTCTACATCCCAGGGGCCCAGCAGGCCTCTCGTCCTGCTCCTCCACACCTCCACACCTCCTCCATTCCTTCCTGACTGCTCCTGCCTCCTAGCTGATATCATCCCCAGAAACCCTTGGAGAAACCCCAGGGGGTTCATGGGGACCCCTCTGGAGCTTGGTGTGGGTCCCACTTGTCCCTCCCTGCCTGGCTGCCGGCGCCATCCAAGCCCAGTTTCTTCCATCCACAGCCCCGAGGTGTTTCCATACCCCTCGTAGCATCCCCACCTGACTTCTGGTTGCCTTTGTAGATGAGGATCTTAGGCAGCCTCTCCTCGCTTGATCTCTGGGAGCCCAATGAGACTTGGGTGTCTCTGTCCTTGGAGAGGTTCAAACTCCACTGTACAAACCTGCTCTGACTGGCCCAAACAGGGAATTGGGCTGGGGGCCTCCATGTATCCCTTCCAAAGGGAGAACCCATGGATGATTTGGTTCGGAAGGGACCTCATAGATCACTGATGTCCCATCCTCACATCTGGAACTCCAAACCCCTTCAGAGGGTAAAGGACCTGCAGGCACAGCCCCTCAGTGAATTCCTTCTTCCCTGGGGTCTCTGTGTTTCCTGCAGGAGCTGAATGTGGATGAGTAGGGCAGGGACGAAAGCAGGGGGTGTTCCCCTTGTTAAATATTTACTGTCCCAGGTGGGTGATGTGACATTTTCTACCCTCCAGGAATTCCTGTGGACTGGCAGGGCTGCCCAGAGAGGAGTAGGGGCTCTGTCCCAGCCTTGTCTGGGCAGCAGAACCTTGTCCCCAGGTCACAGAGACCATTGCTGGGGCACTGAGTGTGCCCATCTTGATGCAGAATCCCAGGATCATTGAGGTTGGAAAAGGCCTCCAGGATCACTGAGTCCAACCTGTGACCTTGTCCCCAGCCCAGAGCTCTGAAGGCCACATCCAGGCATTCCTTGGACACCTCCAGGGATGAGGACTCCAAACCTCCCTGGGCAGATCTTCCAATGCCTAATGACCCTTTCCATTATGAAATTCCTCCTGATGTCCAACCTGAGCCTCCCCTGGTGCTGCTTGAAACACGAAAAATGGAAAAAGCCAGGAGAGGCTGCCTGAGCTGGGACTATGAATTTTTTGCCGACACCTCTGCTGCTGGAGCCCCTCTCTGTCCTTCCCAGTCCTGTCCCTCCGCATCCCCCTCACCATTCCTCAGCCAAGGTCCGACCGTCTTGTGACTGTGTCCAACCCCTGTGAGCTGGGGCCGGGATCCAGCACCTCCAAGCTGTGGAAACATCCTTGACAAGAGCAAAACCTGTTTTTCCTGCTGAAAAGCTGAGGGAAACACTCCCTTTGAGGCGCCGACAGAGAAATTTGGGCTTCTTATATAAAACAAACCCACGGCACGGGGGTCAAACCCGTTTTCCAGCAGAAAGTGCACACTCCCACCCTGAAAGTGGGCTAAAGCCAGCCCGGTTACACAATGGGAAGGGCTCAGGTAGTGCCTGGCTGCAGCTGCATTTGATACCCTGCGAGGGCTGCGGGAGCATCAGCCCCAGCTCCTTCCCTCGCTCAGGCAGCCCATCAAATATTTACCGGGCTGCCATAGGCAATTACATTAGAGGAGATAGTTAAACACCCCCTACCCCAGGGCACCCCCCTGCAATGTAAATCAAACAAATTGGACTCTTTTCACAATTGACACACACGATTTTACTTACTGTAAATAATTTAGTATTAAAAAGTCGAGCTACACTTTGCCCCATCTGGATTTTCTTTTCTTTCTCTCTCTCTCCCGCTCTGCGGACTCCAGGTTCCTAATGCAGGAGATGGAGTGCAGGAATTTTGCTGCCTGGGTGAGCTGTGAGAAGATTCCCATTTCCTAATGGAAGAAACCACACTCAGGAAACCTGCGAAGTTGCCCATTTACAAGCGGCAGAGATGCTCCAGCTAACAAAGGATGGGAAGGATCCCTCCCTCCGGAAGGAGTTGAGTCTATTGCTGGTTGGCATCTCCTGGGGTCGTAGCAATCTCCTATAAAAGTTGGCTGAATGGTTGCACTTTTTAATTAAAAGCCATCTTTCCTGATTAGGCTCAGCGGGGTTTTAATAAGGATTTTTACAAGCTGGATCTGTTGGCCAGCATGGATCGTCTTTCTCTTACACCTGAGTGCGAGACCTGCATTAAACATCCTGCTCTGCTGCCTAGGAAGGGATCTCACCCACTTCGGGAGCCATTCCTGAATTTTCCCCCAGAAACAGGCATTTTGAAAGTGTGGTTTTCCAAGCAACGCCTTAGCACCACAGCTGGAGGGGCTCAGGAGCTGTGTGGATGTGGCCGCTGGGGACACGGGTCAGTGGAGGCCTTGCTGGGAGTGGTTGGACTCAAGGATCGGAGAGGATTTTTCCCACCTTAATGGTTCCATGGTTCTGTGATGTCTGTTCCTAATTCCAACACAGAATTTCCACCCTGCTGAGTCTTCCATGATGCCACCACCTGCCACCCGAGGTGTTGCTTCAGCCTTTGGAGGTCCTGTTCTTGACCCCACACCAAGCTTAACTCAGCGTGGGAGGGACGTTCTTCCCAATGCCATGGGCTTGTCTCAGGAGCAAGCCAGACTTTAATTGAGTTAAAAAGCTCTTGGGCTTGGATTTCCCATTCCATTCCTGCACTCCATCAGCCGATCCCAAGCATCCCCAGTCCCAGCACACGGGCCTCTGGCAGGTAGCACCACTTACACATTTCCTGACAGAACCTATTTTCATCAGAAAATGCCAGCTCCGATGAGATAGAAGCATTAAATCCCCCAACATCTTTATTTTGACGGATGGCTCCTCCCAGGGGTTCCCACAGATGGCTGTGGGTTGTGGAGGGTGTGACGCGCTCATTGGAGCCATGGCCCAGGACCGCCGGGATGATCCCGGCAGAGCGGCTGCCAGGGGCTGGGATGGCTCCTGGAGTCACAATGTGGGGCTGAAAATTCCAGGTGCACCAGAGATTCACTGGTTTTAGTGGCTTCCACCTGCTCAGGCCCTGGGAGGTAGAAGGAAAGAAGGGAGGGGACGGAAGGACCAAGAGGACCAAGACTATCCTGGTGCCCCGATCTCTGCATCACCCCATGGGATGTTTTCCAGGAGCAGCCCTGACAGCCAGGGCAGGTGAGGAGCTGTCCTTAATGTCACTACCCCCACTCTGGGGTGACACCCACCCCGGGCACCCAGCAGCACTGTCCCCCTCTGCTGAAAATGTGTCTGCGTGAGGCTGGGATGGCTGAGCCGAACCTCCTCGGATGAGAAGGAAGTGGCAGTGGTCACCTGGGGACAGAGCCATTTCCAGCCAGCCCAGCTGTCTGCTCGGGCTGCACAAAGTCGTGTCCCTTTTGCAGGATCCTCTCCCGGAGCCCTGGAAAGCTGTGGCCCCTCTGCTCAGCGCTGGAGTTGCTGGGAGCTGTTAATCGCTGCCCCTGGGTTTAATTGGGAGCGAGAACACACAGACCCCATTAAAGCCCACGAGGGTGCCAAGGGCTCTCGTTCAGGCACAAATGAAGGAGCAATCAAACCCACTTAGGTAATAAAAACAGCTGGAGTCTGCAGGCAAGTGCCTGAGGCACCGGAGCACATGGCAGGCAGACCGTCCCTCTGCAAAGTGTGCAACCAGCCCTCCCTGATGGAAAGCACCAGGACCAGGCAGACCGTGCGGGGTTTTAGTGGTTGTAGGCAGGGAGCCAGACCGGGAAATTATGGGTCATCCTCAAAAAGCAACGGAGAGCTGGAGCTCCTCCAGCTCAGACCTTGCTGGAGAGTGTGTCCAGGATTGTTTTTCCAGTGGGAGTGAGAAGCCAGAGCCCCTGGGCACGGGCTGTAGGGGCCACGATCGCCACAATATTCCTGCCCTGTTGGATGGGCTGCCATTCTGTGGCACTGAACCACAGCACACACTGTGAGGAGATTCCTGGCTCTTTGTCTCTGCACAGGGATTTATTTCAGAAAGGGTCTCCTAAGCCACTGACGAGGTTGGGCTGCCAGCTCTCAGCCTGGTGGCTGGAATCACCCTGGAAGGAATTTGTTTTTCAAAGACTCAGATCGTGAGGGTCTTTTTTCAATGCTTTTATTTGGTTTTGTTTTAACGGGAAGGATCCTGACTTTCCTCTTTTAAATTCTGATTCCAGTGAAGCATTTCCTGCTTCGCTGGTGTTGCTGGTATGTGCAGGTGGGAGAGGTGGATCTAGACTATTCCAGTTTTTGGATCAGTTAGGAAGCAAAGCTGGAAAGGATAGAGGCTACAAGGAGCATTGCAGAGCTGTTCCATCTTACTCCAGAAAGCCAGAGCAGAGCACTGGCAGTCTCCTGGAAGTTCATCCTGCTCCTTGGAAGTGCCAAGACTCAGAGCTTCCCAGAGCTAAAGCAGCAACTGTGGGAGTGTTTGAGATGTTTGTGATCATCACTGCCGTAGAAACCGCTCCTTGATCGGTGCTTCCACAACTTTGCACAAAGGCAGGAGGATTTTCCTTGGTTTTCCCTATCCAGGGGGAGCCTGATAACTCCTGACTCAATCCAGAGATTCGATATGGAGGGCACTGCTCTCTTCCCCTCTGGGACCAGCCCACAGACACGTGTAGGAGGTGGTGGGAGGATGAGCTCACCCACGGAATGGGGCTGGGAGGGCGTTTTTGATGTCCCCGTGGTGTTCCTGTGTTTTAGTGTCGGAGCCAGGGTGCTCAGAGGTGTGCTCGGAGATCCTCCCCGAGTGTCCCTAGCTCAAAAAGTTCCTTGTCAGGATAAAGTTTGGGGCAGGATGCTCAGGGGTGCGACAGGAAAAGCGCAAAGTCTCAGTGGTTTGGAAAAGTCTGCTGGTACACAGAGGACTGGGAAAGGAGGGAATGCTGTTTACTTCAGCTGATCCAGTTTTCCTTCATGAACAGCAGCAAAATGCAGCTTGGCACAGGTTTGGTTCCTTGGAGAGACTGAAATCCAGGGCCAGGAGCGGAACGACTCCATCCAGCCTTCTCTGAGCTGCTGAGATGAAGAAAATGAGGAATAGGGGGGTAGAGGGGCCACCAAGAGGAGCCCGACAAAAGGAATTGTGGAATACCCTGAGCAAGGGCTCCTGGAGTCATCAGAGAATTAACAAACCGAGCTGGAGGGCAGGGATCCCACTGCAGAGCACCCGGAAGGGACAATTCTCTTCTGAGGAGTTCTGCCGGAGTCTCAGTGCAGCTTCCCAGCATCCGCTCTCCTCTGGCCATCACCTGATGCTGCAGCTCTCCAGGAGCAGAGCGGAGGCCGTGACTCAGAGCTGGGCTGGCAGGAGGGAGAAGGGAAGAGGCTGCTGAGCTCCTGCCCGTGCTCACCTCGGGAGGATCGGAGTGTCCTGGCAGGGTCTGGTGGTCCCTGGCACACGTGGGATTCTTCAGGGAGGGCTGGCAGTGCCTCGGGCTGCCAGAGACAAGACCTTGCTGGCAGTAGCCTGGTGCTGGTGCTGTTTTTTCCCCAGGAGGATTCCTCTGGAGTCAGGATTCAGCCCTGGGAACTCTCCACCCCTCTGCATAAGCCAAGGGCTGCATGGGACTGGTTTTGGGGACTTCTGTGGTGGGTTTGACGGCTGTGCCCGAGTCTGGGTGACACCCCAGACATGGTGTTTGTGCCTTTCAGTCTCCTGTCACTGGATCTGACCTTTCCCTGGGCAGGTCCAGCACCAAGGAAACATCTCTGGTTGTTCCCTCGTGTCCCTGCCCATGGCAGGGGTCTGGAACTGGATGATCTTTCAGGTGCCTCTGAGCCCAACCCATTCTATGATCTCTTGGGTGGCGGTTCAGCCTCTCAGGTAAGGTGGGGGTCAGGTTGTGGGGTCAGGTCAGGATTTTCCTTTCCCTGTGACACTCGCTGACCCTGTCTGTCCCAAGACACCTGGCAGGATCCCCACGAGAAGGGACTCAGAGGATGCTGTGCTCGGAAGAGTTGGAAAGGGAACAGGAAGCGGATCCTACCCCTGACTCCGGGGCAGCTGCACCATGTACCAAAGCCACTGGGGCTGGATTTTGGGGCCGGAGAAGCACACCTCCTTCCCTTGAGAAGGAGTTTGCTGTGAGCATAGGACCCTCCTGTCCTCCATCCCCCCAGGGACTGGGGGCTCGTCCTTGGCAGCCCCCCCGCTCTGGGCTGCTGTGGCTGTCATGCTCCTCATGCACCTTTTGAGAGCATCTGGGGGGCTGCCACTCCCCCCACGCCCCCGATCCAGCAGTGCGAGCAAACTCCACGTTAGGAGCTGGCCTTGGTGCCCGGGAGGGAGAGAGGGAAGGAAACGCCACGAGCTGTGGGGAAATTCATATGGATGGGTGAGTGCAGAGGCAGCGATGAGCTGGAGAGGGGAGGCTGGAAAGGCTGCACAGGCAGCCGCCGAGCCCATGGGACTCTGCAAGGGAGGATTTGGGGAACGAGCCAGGGAGATTCGTCGAAGCAGGGGAAAAAAGTTGGTGAAACTGTTCTTGATTTCTTTGTTTTTATAATTTTTGACCCAAGGTTCTTCCCTGCAAAGGGAGAGGGAGAACGGGTCCTCTTCAGCCCCAGGTTCTGGGGTATTCTTCTTCCCAAATCCCCCAGGGAGCCGCGGGCAGGGCGGGCAGGGGGCGGCCGGAGCGGGACGGGAGGCGATGTCCCCCGACCCGACCGGGCGCGACGCGACGAGGGGTGACAGGGAGACGGGCACACCTGCGGGATGAGNGGTTGAGCCCCGGTTTGGGGGGGCTCACCGACAGGTGGGGAGCTCTGGTTGGGGGGGGTGGCTCACAACCGGAGCAGGTTTGGAGAGGGGGTACCACAGGCGGCGGGGGACTGAGCCCCGGTTTGAGGGGGGGTG
>VYXF01001942.1:294112-322489 GCA_013397295.1 Polioptila caerulea
CCCAAGCTGAGGTGGGAAAAGCCCAGGGTGAGGAGGGTGGGTGAGGGAAGGCAAACAGACACACACAGGGTGTCAAGGGCACTCCCTGTGCCTGGGGCAGAAAGGACACCCCTGAGCCTGATACTGGACCCAAAGCAGTGTAAAGGAAGGGAATATTGCTTGGAATGGACGCTCTGCTTTCACTCGGTTTTCGTCTGAGGTTTGACGTGTGAGCAAGGTTTGAGATTTTTCAGCTCTTTTGCCTCAGCAGTTCCACCTTAATGGGCACCTGCTAATCCAGCCCTAAGTTAGCCCAGAACTCCTCCAGGAGGAGCTCAGCTTCAGCCACATTTGAGGACTCGATTCCTCATCTACCTGCAGGCTGGTGGGATTGAGGGGGTGAGCTCAGCCTTATCCATTCCCTGAGAACTCGAGGACATCACCACCAGCAATTTACCAGGGATTGGATGGAGATGGTGGGGGACCTTCAGAACCGGGAGGCATGGAGGGGTGGAGGCCTCTGGAAGAGGGACCAAGGAGCCTCTGTTGCAGTTCAGCTCTGATATCAACCTCTGACCTCAACCCCTGGCTCAGGGCTCAGAGGCACCTTCATCACCTTAGAGCCTGCAGTGGCTCAGAATGACCAGCTCAGGTGGAGACACCAAGAAATGGACATGTGACAGCTGAATCCCACCTCTGGTGCTGCAAAGCTTTCCCAAGGAATTTCCAAAAATTCCCAAGGAATGCTGCCCACCCGTTCTGGGCTGCTGGAGCTGTCAGACACCAGCTCCTGGAGCTCTCCCGGCCACTGGTGCAGAGCCAGGATCTCTCTTGTGATCCAGTCCTTGCTCCAAGCTGTTTCCCTCCATGTCTTGCTCTTTTGTTTGGCTTCTTCCTGCTCTAAAAGCCAAGACCCTCCAAGAATCTGGGCATCTAAACCCCTTGTGCTCAGCTGTGACAGAGTTGTGGTCCAGGCCAGGGTGGCTGTGTCACCACGACCACCAAAGTGTGCAGGGATGTGTTTAAAGCTTTCCATGCCCTGCATGGAAAATGCAGATGTGTTTGAAGGAACCCCTGGAGAAGCCCTGTCCCCCTTTTTTCTTCTAGGATCATTTAGGATTGTGGATTCTTTAGGCTGTAAAGCTGCTCCAGAACCCCCTCACTCCGCTTTGTTCCACAGGCACAGGCCCCATCTGTGCCCCCGAGCTGCAGGGTGACAGCGAAGAGTGCCACCTCAGGCCCTGTGTCCTGCCAAACCCTGTGCCCAGGGGGTTGATTTCCCCACTGGGAAACAAGGGGAGGAATATCCAGCCTGTCTGGGGTCCACCAGTTGGTCCCATCTGTCCATCCACAGAGCTCAGAGTGCTCACAGAGAGCTTTCAGAGATGTGCAGAACCTGCACCAGCAGCAGCAATCCTGGTGACAGCAACAGGCACTGCCTCATCCCACAGGGATCCAGACAAGGGGAGGGACACCAGGACCCCGTGCTCAGATGTTACTGACACATCCCATCTTTGGGTCAGGAGCAGAGAAAATGCCCCGTGTTCTTTAAAGGATCCCTGCCTTTGAAAGCTGGGCAGGTCCAGGGTTCGCCCACTCCGGACTTTCTTCTATTATTCCATGTGTTTTAGTGCAGTGCACAGCAGATGTATTTTTAAAGATGCTTGGGCTAGGCTCTGCTCCACTACAGGGAAAAAAGGAGTAAAGCCATAATGAGAGCTTCCATCGGCACCTGAGCAGGGGGGAGGGCAGCCATGGGGAGGGGAACTCAGGAAAAAGGCTTGGGAAAGAGTTGGGGAAATGGAACAGGGCATTCCACGGGACAAACCTGACAGCTGGTTGCAGGCTAGGACAAGAGGAAATGGCCTCAAGGGAGGTTTGGGTGGGATATTGGGAAAATTCCTCCTTGGAAAGAGCTGTCCAGCCCCGGCACAGCTGCCCACGGTGGTGGTGGAGGTGCCATCCCTGGAGGGATTGAGAAGCCCTGTGGATGTGGCACTAGGGGACATGGGGCAGTGGTGGCTTTGGCAGTGCTGAGGGAACAGCTGGAGGGTTTTTTCAAGCTAAACCATTCCATAATTCTACAATCACAGGGAAAAGGAGCAAACATTATCCCTTCTCCAGTGGATCAGTTGCCCTTCACAGGGACCAAGCCCTGGGTCAGGTGCAGCTGCCTGGGGTAGGAGCAGCTCTAACCCTTGGCTGTGAAAAATAGAGCTCTGCTCATCCCAGTGTCAGTGAGGAATGAGAGATCCTAATAAATTTACACATTTGTGGGTGTTTTTTAATTTCTATTTGTTTGCTTGGGGGGTGGGGGTGGCTTTTTTTTTTTAAATAATTTGGTTTGTTTTCATCTATGTTAAAGAAATACTTCCAGAAATTTAACCTTGTGCTTTTATCTCCCCATCCTTCACTGGCAGGAACAGCCTCCTGCCCCCATCAGCTCTCCCAGAGCCCTGCAGGACCACCCTCGTTTTTAGCCATAAACCCTAAGGAAGTGCTGTAGGATTTGGCATTGGATCTTTGGGGAAATCCGTACGTAGGGAAGCTCACAGACCATTTCAGGAACTTTGGGATCCTTTGGAGATAGAGGGATCAGAGGTAAAATCTCCATTTCATCTTAGCACCCCACCAAGGCCTCCAGCACCTGTAGGAAAATCGGAGCTCTCTGAGTGATGTGAAAGTGTCAGATAAGGACCGTGTTTTATTTATAGCACGCACTGGAAGGGTTTGGGTTCACACAAGGAAAAATCCGTGTGTTTGTCTAAAATCCTGCTCACCCACTCTGTGACTTCCCAGCTGCTGCCTGGGCATCACAGAAAGCTGTTCCAGAAGTGTTCCAGGGAAACTACCTTGAGCTCAGGGAACGCTGCTTCATCCCTCACCAGCTCCAGGATGCACTTCCAGCCTGGCTACCGGATAAATTGTGGAGCAGGGCCACGACTGCCCCTTCTGCGGAGCAGAGGAAACACCTGCTGGCCTTGCAGCAGCACAGGGGAGCATCCACCATGCTGGAGCCGTGATCTGTGCAGGCTTTGAACAAATTCCCAGCGCCAAGATAAATGTTCAGGGCACAGTTTTCCCCTTGTTTATCAATGTTTGTGCCATGTCCAAGGAGATCAGCATTCCAGATCCTCAGATTAGGAGGGACAAACTCATCATCATCATCTCCTTTCAGCCACTGGAATGAGCGCAGGGCTGGGTCAGGGTGCCGCTGGTGGCAGGGAGGGTTCAGGGCAGGAATGCTGCATTCATGGCATCACCCATATCAGTCAGTGTTTTTTGGGAAGCCGCCTCCCCTCCACCCTGAGTCACACCAGGAGTGAGTCTGTTCCCTCTCGTACCTTCCCCCTTCACCTTAGCCCTCCAGCCCCTCCACCANCCCCCATCTCTCCTGCTCTCCCCTTCTCCCTCTTTCCCAGGCAGCTCTGTCTGTCTGTGCAGTCTGTCCTCATATCTGCTCCCACCCAGCTGCTCAAGGACCCTCTCACCACCGCTCCAGCCCCGCTCCTGCGGTACCAGGGCTCTGACCAACCCATCCCACGGGGAGCGGTGGCCGCGCGTCCCCGGCTGAGCACGGCTCCTTGTGTCCTTCCCTCTCTCCCGGCTTCCTCGGCACGGGGGACTCTCATGCGGGGGTTCCTTCCTGCAGGAATGACCATCGCTCCCCCCAGGGACCCTCCGGGCAGAGCTGCTCCCGATGGTGCCGGGAGGGCCCTGCTCCTCTCCCCCAGCTCCGGCAGCAGCTCGGGCCGACGAACCGGGACCGAGCCCCGGGCAGAAGAACCGGGACCGAGCCCCGGGCTCCAGCCTCGGGGAATCCCGAGCTGTATCCCCTCGGAACCCCGAGCTGGCCGCAGGGAGCCGGAGGAGCGCAGCCCCCCGGGCACGGGCTAATGGCTCCTGATGGATGGCTGGCGATTCCCGGAGCCGCGCCGGTTGCCGTGCCCGGCTCTCTCCCGCAGCAGTTCCCCGGCTCTCTCCTCGCTCAGCACACGGAATGCTGACTTCCCTCGGCTTCTCGCATGGATTTTTTTCCCACCCTGGCTGTGCTCTTTAGTTCAGATCTAAGCGAGCTTTCCGAGCGCGCTGCCGGGATGTCTTTATTAAAACACACATTTTAAGGAGGGGGCTGAGGGAGAGGGGGGGGCGGACCGGCTCTGGATTCACTCTGCAGCCAAAACCATGGGAATCTCCTGCTCCACAACTGTTCCCAGCCGCCGACAGCTGCGTAGTACAGCCATCAGGACACGGAGTCGCCTCTCTGGCCGTGACTAATTCGTCTCGGAGGGCAGCCCCTCTGCTCGTTCTCCCGGGGCTGTGTCCCCTCGGCTGTGAGGGCAGGTGGGCAGACAGGGACGTGTCCCCCAGGGGCTGGTGGCCAGGCTGGTGGAGGGGCTGTGCCGGGACTTCCTGCGGCTCCTGCATCTCTCCAGCTCTGTGAGAGAGATGCAGAGCCCGCAGGGCTGTTCTCGAAACTGGCCCCTGAAGAGGAGCGTTCCCTTGGGAAACTTTGAGCCCTGAGTCAAGTTTTGCTCTCAGATACCTGGAGGCTGAGAAAAGCACTGCAGGCAGGACCGATGCTGCCGAAATTGGAGCCTCTGGGGTCGCTTGTGCCTGTCCGTGGGTGTGCAGCACTCAGGGCTGCCGGTCCCTGGGAGCAGGGAGCGAGCAGGATCCCAGGATCTGGCGTGTACCTCCAGCCTCTCCTTCGAGCACAAGTTTCCAGGAGCTGTCAGTGCTAAGAAAAACAGCTTTTCCTTCCACCAGGAGCTGTTCTGCCGTCACAACAGCCCTGCTGACAGCCTGGAGGCCTCAGACACAGCTCAGAGCCTCTCCTTGTGATGTGGGAACCCTGGCCGAAGCTCGCCGAGCTCCTGCCACCCCGAAGCCACCCCGCTCTCGGGTTTGCCCATGATGTGCCCCCGGCCTCGTGTCTGGAGGAGCGCTGGGGAGCAGCTGCCTGCCCTGCCCAGCAGCAGCTGCACCAAGCCCTGCTCTTGCTGGGGAAGTGCTGGTTTCTGCTGTGCTGGCTGCACATCCACTGGCTGCTGGAAGGCACTGCCTGAGCCAGCCACATGCTTCATGATGTCAATCGCAGTTCAGAGTTAATTATTCATGAGAAAATTTCATAATGTGCTGTTAAGTGGGCTGCAGGATATTTTGGTTAAATTAAGGGCACCTGAAAGCTCCCTCTGCAGGGTGTTGCTCCTCGGGCCTCGCTGAGAGCAAAGGTTCAATTAGAGCTCAGGCGCTGTGGCCTCTGCCATGGCCTGCGATTATTGGAGCCACGGGAGTGTGGAGATCAATCCAAGGGCTCAGCTTCGTGTTTCCAACAGGAAAATTCCAAGTGAAGTGTTTTCCAAAGAAGACTTGGGCCGGTGGGAGGTTCCCTGCCCATGGCAGGGGGTTGGAACGGGATGAGCTTGAAGTTCCCTCCCAACACAAACCATTCTGTGGCTCTGTGACTTCAAAGCAGGTTCTGCAGGGTCCCCCTGAGTCTGCAGAGAGCCCGGGAGAGGTTGTACAGGTCATGTAATCACAGGATCAGCCAGGGGGACACTCCTCTGGGATCCCTGAATTCATCTGTTAACAGGCCAGTTCACTCCCAGACCCTTTTCTTCCTCATTCATGAAATCGTGTAGGTCAGAAAAAACCTTTAAGATCATTAAACCTAACTCAGCTCTAAAGGAACCTCTTTCATGGGGCCAGCCTCACAGTCCCCCAAAGAAGTCAGGCCTTGGAGCCTCTCCAGCCTTGGGTGAAGGAGTGGAGGGGCAGCTCCCACATCTGTCATCCCTTGTTGCTGGGACATTCCTGGATGTCCTGGTGACCCAGGTCTGCAATCACAGAGGACTTCGTGTCCTCTCTCATTCAGAAGGAACGAATCCCATTGGGGTGGCAGGAACCACCCTCGCCTGCACTGCTTTTCCTGGCATGGCTCCAGCAACTCGCAGGGGTCTTGGGATGCCCTGGGTTCTTTTGGGAGCCTCGTAAGAGGAGCCAACTGACAGAGCTCTCACAGGTTTTGAAGCCTTTCCCAAATCTCCCTTCAGCCGTGCTGCCCCTTCCTTTTCTCCCACCATTAATTGCTGGTGGATCACTCTGACCTGGCTCTCTGTGCTAACCACAAATGAAGGAACATCTCCCTCCCCTGGCTGGTGGATCAATGACCTTTCAGAGCAACTTTCAGTCTGGGATGTCTTTATTAAAACACACAGATTTTTGCCAGCCTTGCTGTTCCCCTGCTCCTTCTGCTGCCAGGAAAATGTCAGCTGGGAAGAGTTTGGGTCTGCACCATGAGATGAGGTGACCTCTGTGCAGGTGGGAACATCTGCAGGAGACTCAGGGCATGGACTGGGGTGGGGGATGGACTTGCCCACAGAGCTGGTGTCCCTGTGCCACCGTTGTGTCCCCAGGCTCACCTTCCCCACTTCTTGCTGTGCCGTTTCTGATTGGTACAAGTGTCTGACACAGCTGAGCGCTCAACTGCCCCAACACCAAAGTTTCTGGGAATAACAACCCCTGGAAGCACTGCCAGGGTCATCCTAGTGGTGAGACCTCCGGCTGCAAACCAACAGAGGGCAGATACAAGGAAGGAGCAGATTTAGGATTTGATATATGGGAAAAAAATCTTCCCTGGGAGGGCACTGAGGACTTGCACAGGGTGCCCAGAGCAGCTATGGCTGCCCTGGACTGCTGGAAGTGTCCAAGGCCAGGTTGGATGCTGGGGCTTGGACTCACCTGGCTTAGAAGAAGAGGTCCCCCAGTTCTAGCTGGAATGAGATGGGCTTTAAGGGCCCTTCTAACCCGAATCATTGGGATTTGATGAAAGGAGAGGGGGTGATGCAGCGATACCCCCCTAGGACAGTGCCAGGGGCTGTGACAGGGAGAGAGGGGAGGTCACCCTGTAAGGGACACTGGTGGAAAGGAAGCCTCTTGCCTGCCTTTTTCCTGGCTCTGCTGCACACAGGGGCACAGACTGCAGTGTATCCCACTCTTTCTGCTGGATGAGATTGGAGTCAGGCGGTCCCTTGGACACCATCTCAGCAGCAGAGAGGATCCCACACAAACCTGCTCGGCATCTCTCCAGAGGTGGATGTGTGGAGGAGAGGGAGTCTGGGCTGCCAGGAGCTGTGTCCTGCTCCCAGCACAGCCTCTCACTCCAGCTAAAACCAGCAAGCCCCTGGAAAGCGAGCCCAGACATGGAATCCAGGAACCCACTAAGAGCTGAGCAGGAGGGAGCCGTGAAGGAGTGACTAGGCACTTGGCAGGGAATGAAATGCAGCTTGCAGGGAATGAAATGCAGCTTGCCTCCATGCCAAGCCTTGATGGCTTCATTTTGCTTCCTAAGGCTCTCAACCCCTGCCTCCTTGCAGGGCTGGGAGGCAGGGAAGGAGGCAGGGAAGCCGGCAAGCCTCTCCAAATATTTAGCTCAGTGGAAACTCTGCCCTTCAGAGGTCTCTGTTCTGCTGTGGGGTGTCCTGGCAATGGGTGTTACCTGCCCTCGGTGCCCTGAGCCCCGCTGCAAAATCACAGCGCTGCTTCCAGGATAAATTTTCATGGAAATAAGAAAACGTCCAGCAAGTGTTTCCATCCAGAGACCTTCCATGGATAAATCTCAGCCTCACCCCTGCCTCAGCACAGGAGGATCCAGCTCTGGCAATATTTTGGCAGCTCCAAGGACAGCATAGCCCTGCCCAACACCTCCTCTTACCACATCTAACCCCAGAGCTCTCCCGGCTCCTTCCCATGAGGATATTGTCCTCTGGAAGAGGAGCTTGGATCATAGGCAGGGGTAGAGAAGAAACTGCCCCATTTTGAGTTGAGTTGAGAGCAGCAAAATGCAACTGCTCCAGCAGCAGCCCCTGACCAGTTCCTACCCCACCCCTGGAAGGGATCACATTCCCACTTCCAAGCTCAGCTCAGAGGTGTCAGCCCCTTTTTATTTTGGAGGGCTCTTGACTTTCTCTCTTGCCTTCCCCCCCTCTTTTTTTCCTCCAGCTTTTCTCTTTCTCCTTTTTTCTTTTTCTCTCTCTTCTTTTTTCTTCCCCCCGTCCCACCTCCCTCTGCAGCCTCTGTTCTTCATCCATTATTTAGGCTTTTCTGACTGTAACAGCAACATTCGCCTTGTATACCTTGTGTGGGGTTTAAAATATAGATAAAAGCAGAAGGTCAGACTTGAAACACAGATACTGACGGTTGCTGCTGACTTTGTCTGGAAGCTACAAAATCTGGAGCTTTCTGTGCCCAGCAATGGTTTTGGTACAATTGGGTTTGTGGGGGTTTAGGGTTTTTTTTGTTGTTGTTGTCTGGTTGCTATTCCTGCAAACTGTCTTGGTGTTTGATGCTTTCATCTGGCCTTTCAGTTTCTAAAAGTTCTGGGGCCTGGCTGGCTTCAGGACAGGGGAGCTGGAGCCATGGAATTCCTGCTTGGAGGTCCAATCTTGACCTAGCACAGCAAATACCTGCTGCTCTCCTGTCCGGGGCCAGCCGGGGAGGGCTGGAGGTGCCTCCATCCACATCCAGCAGACTCTAATTGGCACCTCTGCTCAGAGGCTCAGCAGAGCCAAGGACCTTCCCTTTCAATTATAAATGCCCTGGTTCTTTTATGTTGCTTTCTTCAGCCGTTGGAGAGATTGGATCTTGAGGACAACTGTTTGTGGGAAATAAATTTCAAAGTCAATGCAGGAACGGTCCCAGAAAACATAAAGCACTTCATTGTCTGTATGGACGGGCAGTGGGGCAGGGAGGGCATCTTTCCAGCCAGGAGACAAGCTGGACAGGGGTGGGATCACCATCCCTGCAGGGATTGCAAAGCCTCGTGGATGTGGCTCTTGGGGGCTTGGGTCAGTGTTGGCCTTGGCAGTGCTGGGGGAATGGGTGCACTTGGTGGTGTTTAAGGTTCCTCCAAATCCAGATGTTCTGTGATTCCCTGAGAAGGGGCAGCAGAGGACAGTGATACACAAAGAAAAGGTCATTTTTCATGTCGCTGAGATCCATGTGGGCAGAGAAAGGTGCTGAGAAGAGCTGGGAATGCTCCAAGGAATGGCTGGGGGCACATTTCAAATTGAGGCACTGTTGGGGAAACGCCAGCCTTGCCAGGCAGCGCTCACCAGGCACAGGGCAGGACAGTGATATCCTGGGTTTTTCCTGCTGGGAGGCTGGTGGGGAATGTCCACCCCCTGCACAGAATATTTTCAGAGAACAGAGGCTTTGGCTCAATCCAAACCAGATCCAAGACTCTTTCAGTCTCCACCTGAAATGGGAGTTCTCTCAAGAGCTGTCTCGAAAACTGAGACCTGCCCATTTTATTATCAGAAAATCCCAGCCTGATTTGGGTTGGGAGGGTCCTTAAAGATGCCCTGGTGCCAATCCCGTGCTGTGGACAGGGACACCACTGTCCCCATCATGCTTAGGTGGCTTTGACAGCCAGCTGGAATCCATAGCTCAGGCACAGGTTTCAGCCTGTTGGGTGCCAGCAGCCACCTAATCCAGGGGGATATTCCACTGGCAGCTGTTGTTCAGGAGGCTCCATAGCCCAGCTGGCACTCTCCAAATAAACTTTCTGCACTCTAGCCTAAGGGAAAATGCATCTGTCAGGTGAGGAACAGGAAGATAGGAAGAAATTCTTCGCTGGGAGGGTGAGAAGGCCCTGGCACAGGGTGCCCAGAGGAGCTCTGGCTGCCCCTGGATCCCTGACAGTGTCCAAGCTGGACACTGGGGCTTGGAGCAGCCTGGGACAGTGGGAGGTGTCCCTGCCCATGGCAGGGGGGTGGCACTGGATGGGCTTTAAGGTCCTTTCTAACCCAAACTGTTCAATTATTCCATTATTCTATTCCAGTGTCCCTGTAGGCACTGTCCTTATCCAAACAGGATTTGGAAGGACACAGGGAAAGGCTGCAGTCTTTCTATCTCAACTCCATCCCTCTGCTCTCTCCAAAAGCCGAACTGGGCAGCAGATCTGGGTGTGGGTCTGTTGGTGCTGAGTGGCTGCAGCAGCTCTGGCAGTGGCTGGGATGGCTCATGTGTGATCCTGTGGCCGAGGAACTGAACCCTTCCAGATTTCCCAACATGGAGCGTTTCCTTCCCCATGCCTACAGCTGCAGCTCGTGTGACAGAGGTGTCACACTGAGCAGGAGGAGGAGATGATGCCCAAATGTGGTCATTTCCAGGAGCAATAGGGAAAAAGTGAAGGGAATCCCCAAGAGCAGCAGTTTCTGGTGCTCAGGCATCTCTGGATTAGGGAATCCCGGCAGAGCCTATGGATTGAAATTGGCCTGTTGGGGTTTTTGGGGCCTTGAGGAAGAACGCTTCCAGGGCAGTGGTGGAGTCCCCATCCCAGCAGTGTCCGAGGAAGACCTGGAGGTGGCACTCAGTGCTCTGGGCTGGGGACGAGGTGGGCATCTGGCACAGCTGGGACTTGATGGTCCTGGAGGCCTTTTCCAACCTCAGGGATTCTGGGATCCTGGGATTCAGGTGCATCTCCAAAGTCCTTGATGGACATCTTTATGTCCATCCACAGGCTGGCCAAGCCAGGTCCAAAATCTGCTCTTCCCAGAATGTTAAACAAGGAGAGAAGGAAAGAAAGAAAGAGAGAAAGAAAGAGAGAGAGAGAGAAAGAGAGAAAGAGAGAGAGAGAGAAAGAGAGAAAGAGAGAGAGAGAGAAAGAGAGAAAGAGAGAGAGAGAGAAAGAGAGAAAGAGAGAGAGAGAGAAAGAGAGAAAGAGAGAGAGAGAGAAAGAGAGAAAGAGAGAGAGAGAGAAAGAGAGAAAGAGAGAGAGAGAGAAAGAGAGAAAGAGAGAGAGAGAGAAAGAGAGAAAGAGAGAGAGAGAGAAAGAGAGAAAGAGAGAGAGAGAGAAAGAGAGAAAGAGAGAGAGAGAGAAAGAGAGAAAGAGAGAGAGAGAGAAAGAGAGAAAGAAAGAAAGAAAGAAAGAAGGGAGGAATAGGACTTCCAGCAAGCCCAGGAATCATGACCTTGCTAATCAGAACTGATTAAGTTGACATCATTAAACTCAGGAAGTTTTGAGGTTGGAGTGTAGGACTCCTTAAATTTCTTTAAATGCCTCCCTTCCAATCCTACTGAATTCCTGGCCTCGGTGGCAGGCTGGCATGGGATAATTATCCATTTTTAAAGTGTCTCTTTCCACCGATGTTCAAGACACTTGGGATTCCCTTTCCATTGTGATTCCTGGAGCTTTCTCCCAGTGACACGTGCAGCTGGGCCACAGCCCCCTGCTTAAACACCAAAATACAAAAATTTCTGACAGTCCTACTGCTCCCCGAGAGGTCGATGGGACCTGCAAGTCCTTGGTGCTCTGGGAGGGGAATTTCTACTGAGAGGGTTTTCCTCTGGGTTTGGTGGCAAAAGTCCAAGAATGGTCTAGCTCATGAATTCCCACTGCTCCTGATCCTGGCAGATCCCAGTGCTCTGTGCTCCTGCTGGTGGGAGACTGAAGCCACTCCACTTTTCCAAGATCCTGTGCCTGCAATAATCCCCCCGAAGCCCAAGAGTTACTTTTGTTTTCTTCCACCAATTCTGTCCATTTCGCCTTTGGCAAACATCGATTTTCCACAATTCCCCGCAGCCCTGATAAAGCAGCTGCCAAAACGGCTCCCTCGCGGGCCGCTTCTTTTATTTGCCGAACAAAAGAATCATCAGCATTGTCTCCAGAGCTCTCCGGCCAGTGGAGCCTGGGATTAGGATGCCGAGCTCCCTCTCCTGGCTGCCGGACCAAAAGGAATTGCTGAAAAGTCCTGCGTACCTGGAAATCGGGATCGCCGGACTCCGGCTGAAGGAGGAAGGGTCCTCCCAGTTATTTTGCAGATTTTCAGACTCCGTCGTTCTTCCTCTCCGTGAAATGTGCTGGGAAAAGGTTCAAGTGCAACGGCTGTGGGAGGAGGATGAATTTGTCTGTGGGCTAAACTTGCTTCTGCTCCTCTCCCTTTTTTCTCATCTGTAACTGTCAGGGAATGGATCCCAGTGGGAAAATCTCTCTGAGGGTCTCTGCAGGAAATCCACGATTGTCCCCCACCAGTTATCCATGAAATGTAACTCCAGGGGGAGGGAGAGTGTGGAAAAGGACATGCACAAGGAAGAGCAGCAGGGAACAGGCTGGGATGAAGGGTTGGGATCACTGGACCACGGGAAGTCCCATGAACATGGTCCTGATGGAAGGGCTGCTCTGGAGAGAGGTGCAGGAGCAGCAGGGTCTGCTGGGAGGCAACAAGCAGGAAAATGCAGCAGGAAAACTGGGAGCTCCAACATTGTAGATTGTCACCTCAGTTTCCCAGCATGGGTGGCAAACGTGGCTTAATTCCAAAGTAACCTATCAAATGTCTCCAAGTGACATTTTCCGTTTTCTGATTGTCCTGGGTTGATGATGAATTGTATCCCCATTCTTCTGTCTAGCTCAGAAATAATCAAGACTCCCTTCCTCTCTCCTCTGCATGATGTGCTGGCCCAGCACCTGCTGCAGGCTGGGAATTCTGGTTGTGGTCTCCAGCTGGGATCCTGCAGGAATTTGGATTGAAAAGCTCAAAGCTCTGCACCCATGGGAGGGTGAAAGCACCAATGGATTTTGAAGTGGAATAATGAGTTGTGTGCGTGTCCTGTTGCACACTATGGGAGCAAATGGGCACCACAAATCCAATTTGGAGGAGTCAGAAGCCCTAGAAAACCTTTAGTCTCCCTGCAATGCAATTATGTGACTCTCTGAGCTGCTTCAGGTCTAGGCAGCGGGACGGCACTGGCTGTCCTCAGGAATCACAGAATCAATGAGTCAGGGAATGCTTTGGGTCGGGAGGAACCCCAAGGACCATCTCATTCCACCTCCTGCCATGGGCAGGGACACCTTCCACTGTCCCAGGTTGCTCCCAGTCCCATCCAACCCGGCCCTGTACACACCCAGGGATCCAGGGGCATCAGCTCCCTGGACACTGCATGGATTTGGCTGACTGTCCTCGTCCCAGCATTCCCCATGGATCATGTGCCAGCCACCTCTCCTGTCCACCCTCCGGGCCCAGGTGAAATCAAGGAGTGAGGAAGTTGCCCCCATGTTCCACGAACGAGTCAGGTTATCCTGGGAGCTTTCAGCCAAGGTTGGGCCAGGATGCTGCTGAGACATTGCATCCATCTGTACAGACCCCTGGTCAGCACTGACCACGAGACTGCAATTTTGGCCTGGCCGTAGTGTGGACAGTGCTCTGCACCAAAGTCCACACGAGGAGAGAAGATGCTGCAAGCCTAAACCACTGACATGTGACCATCAGCCCAAACCTTTTATTTCCTTGCAGCCACTTCACTCTTCAGCCCTGTTCTCAAGGAGGTCCTGGCAGAATGAGGGGAGGAATGGGCAGGTGACAAAGGTGGCTGGAGGCACACAGGGTTCTCTTGTCTAGGGCAATTCAGGTGCCATCCTTCTTCAGAGTTTTGGTAACTCTGAGGAATATTTGGGCCAACAAATCATCCCACTTTTCCTCTACAACTGCCCAGACCCTGCACATCTCTCCCTGTCCCTTCCCCGTGTGACAGCTCACCTGTACTCACCTGTTTTACCCCCTGGAACCCATCTGGAACCTACCTCAGGAGATTTAGGGGCAGAGAGGACCCAGTGAGGAGGTGTGAGCTGGAGGGAGGGTCGGGAGGGGATTTGTGCCAGTCCTGGAGCTGGGCTCAGGCCTGGCAGACCACGGTTCACATCCTCTGCCTCCAAGACAGACCCAGGGCAGGCAGGGGATGCCGATCCCATGGGAACACAGAATATCCTGAGCTGGGAGGAACCAGGAGTGTGGAGTCCAACCCCTGACCCTGCAGAGCTCTGCCCCAAAGACAGGAGCGCCAAGAGCCTCCCACAGGTGCCTTTCATGGCTGAGTCCTGCCTGCATGAGCCTTGTTCTGACAAGATGGGAAAGGAGCACAGCTCCGGCGGCTCAAAGGAGGGAGAAGGTTCCTCGTGAAAGGGAAACAAGAGCTCGGCAACAAGGTCACCTCCACTGCCTCAGGCGATCCGAGGGATGACAAAAGTTTCTGTGTAGCACAGCGGCAGAAGACAAAAGCCATCCCTGGAGGGCAGGAAGAGAGAGGGAGCACGGAGCAGACAAGAAATTTAATGTCAGGAAAGCCACGAGGTTTGCTGGCAAGGACACGCTCCTGGGTGGATCAGAGGATCGTGGAATAGCTGGGGTTTGATGGGACCTTCAGAGGCCATTGAGCCCATCCCCAAGGTGCAGGATAAAGTGGGTAATGGCTCCCAGGAGCCTCGAGCAGGATTCCTCGGAGCCATCGGAGGTCCAGACCTGGCACTGAGTCTCCCGAGCGCCGGTGGTGGGCGGGGGCCAAGGGGCGCCCGGGAACACCAATAATTGCTGGAATTTGGAGCTGGGCTTCAGGTCTACAGCTCCTTCCCACTCTACCCACACCATCTGAGTCCATTAGGGAGGGCTGGGAATTGGTAGCGAACCAAGATGCCAGTCCCAGGGAGCCTTTCCCAGCATCCGAGCTGCGCCAGTTACCCCACTGGGAAAAGGCTTGGCTTTGTCTGGGAATTCTTCCTCTTTGCCGAGGGCCTGTGGTCGTCCCTTTCCACTGATCCAACAGTTCCGAGGACCAGAAGGGTCATGACAACTGCTGCTCTGTGATTCCTAGGAGAGGTGCAAATGGCTTTAAAGCCAACAGCCGGGATGCAGATGGCTCTAATGCGGGAGAACAGCTGGGCTGTGCACAGGTTTTCCGGAGACACGTGGGAAAACAGAATGGAAGGTGTCTGCATCCCTGCTGCGAGTTTAAGCAGAGCAGAAAATTGGACATTCCTCTGTGCAAAGTGCCTGGCACAGGCAGAGGAAGTGGGAATTTGTTGGGGGCAGCGCTCCAGACTGCCCAGGGTGGTGCGGCTGGAGCCGAGTCCTGGGCAGGCAGCGCAGGCAGCCCCATCCACGCTCTGCTCCAAGAAGAATCCTGGAGCTGTTGGTTCCATGCTGCACAGCTGGGAGAGCTCTGAGGGCCAAGGGAGAGTGAGGAGAAGCCTGAATCCCACGGGATCCGAGTCATCCATCCCTCAGTGGTTGCTGGTGCCTCCTCCAGCCTCTGGGGCTCGTCTGGCTCCAGGCTGGCTCACAGCACCCAGGGACCCTCCCTGGAGCCTGAAGTGTCAGCACATTTGTGCCTGCGGGGAGCAGGAGCTCTGTGTTTCCTCTGGGAAACCCAAAACTGGGGAGTCCACCTCCCAACCACCCGAGGAGAGCGGGAAAGGCTGGGTGTGCCCGGGGGAGCTGGATCCTGAATAGCTGAATTCACTCAGGCACCTGGATGTCTAAGGAGCACTTAAACCTCCCCATCCTCTCTCATCCCCCAGGTTCTTTTGAAATCCCTCTCCTGGGTGCCTGATCCTCCTGAGACCCCTGAAGATCCCAGCGCGGAAGGAAAGTGTCTCTCAGCTCCCAGGCAGAGTTAAAGTGATGTGTGGGCAGGCTGGGAGCTGGAGCCACTGCAATCCTTTCAGCCAGGCAGCTGCACTTCCCTTTTCTATCACAGGCATTTAAAAGCTTTTAAGGGAATGATCCATCCCCTCTGCTGGCAAAGCCGGAGCTGGGCTGGTCCTTGGGATCTTAAATCATTTTAAAATAGGGAGCAATATTGGTTTAAAAGCCTTTGCTCCCCCTCCTGCTGCAGGAAACCTCAGCAGAGCTCGACACCAGCTCAGGGCTTCCTGGGGATCCATCACTCGCCAGGAAAGGGCTGGGCACTGCCTGACAGGGACAACGCTCTGGGACAGACCAGGAGTTTCTCCCTACGTCATCCCCAGACACTGCCAGGGCTGCACACAAGCCCAGGGAGATTTTTGCCATTTAATACCTGAGATCCCCACGGCTGTGGCAGTGTTTGTGTGAGCTAAGCTGCTGAAGGACAAGGACGGATGTCTCAGGTGACAAATCCACCTCAGGGAGGGAATGTGCCCAGATTCCTGGTTTGCAGGCAGGGCTTGGCTGCAATGCCCCCGATCCTGCCATTCACACCCAGGCTCTGGTTTTGGGCCCGGGTGCCCCACTTTGCCCTGTGCCCTCAGAGAGACGAGCAGGAAGGGTGAACTGGGAATGTTGGGAAGACCCAAGGACAGTTCCTTCTGTCCAGGGACAGGAGTGTCTCTCTGTGTCCCCTCCCCTTTGCCAGCGTCTGAAACTCTTGGCAGTTGACAGGGAGAGCTGGGAATGTCCAGCCTGGAGAAGAAAAGATTCCAGTGAGACCTCAGAGCCTCTTCCAGGGTCTGAAGGGGCTCCGGGAGAGCTGGAGAGGGACTGGGGAAAAGCGATGGAGGGACAAGACACAGGGAATGGCTTCCACTGCCAGAGGGCAGGGCTGGATGGGATATGGGGCAGAAATTGTTCCCAGGGAGGGTGGGCAGGCCCTGGCACAGGGTGCCCAGAGCAGCTGTGGCTGCCCCTGGATCCCTGGCAGTGCCCAAGGCCAGGCTGGACACTGGGGTTGGAGCAGCCTGGGACAGTGGGAGGGGTCCCTGCCCATGGCAGGGGGGTGGCACTGGACAGGCTTTGAGATCCCTTCCCACCCAGCTCATTCTGGGATTTTATGATCTGTTTTACTTCTTTTGCTGTTTTGCTCTCTTCCTGATGTGTTTCTATTCTGGTTTCCTGGGACAAACCTGCTTGGCTGCTGCTTCCTGAGGAGTCAGGACCAGTCATTGCAACAAGGCACCCAAGGAGCAGGACTGGGGCACTGGCTCAGCCCTGCTTTTCTTCAGGACTCAGGGAGTTGCTGAGATTCCACTCCCCTGCAAGGCTGGAGAGGCAGAGAATCCCATTTCCACTTCATTTCCCACTCCTCTGGCTCAGAGGGCAAGAAATCCATCATGGAGCCAGCCCAGCTGGGGCTGGAAAGGAGGATCCCTGGAGTTTGGGGAGGGAGACGAGGACAGGCACAGAGGGTCTCTGCTGCTCAGCCCAGAGCTTTCTACCCCTCTTTTTGCTGAGGGAGCCAGGGGATCCCTCCCTTCCTGCCCCACTCTAAAGGGCTCCAAGATGCTCCATCACTTCTTGAGCCCATCCTGGAGTGGCTGAACTTTCCCTGAGCTACTGCCAGGGATCCTCCCTCTCATTTATCTGCAGGATCAGTTGTAGCTGTATTGATTTTCCCTGCTTGCCTCTCCTCTCTGTGTTTGCTTTCTGAATTATGCAGCCGGGCAGTTTTTGCTCCTCGCGAGGAGCGGGAGAACTGCGGAGGATCAATTGAGCCCGGCCATAGTTTAATCAGGAATCCCCAGTAGGAACCAGGAGAGAAAAAGGAGAAGGGAAGACAATGAAGACAGGGTCGATCAATCCAGTGCTGGTGCAAAGGAAAGAAAGGGAAAGAAGAGAGGAAGGGGTGGAATAATCAGTCAGTTTTCCTCATGCAGCCCTCAGATCCCCCAGCCTCAATCAATAACCGACTTTGACAGTCATTGCTTCAGAAAGAAACTTTCAAAATCCCCCTGAACTCAAAGAATGTTGGCGCTTTATAGCATGAAAATGGCCAGTAAAGCCCTGCTAAATACACGTAGAGGGATTGGATTCCTTCCCCTTCTTCCTCTTCCCTTTAAAATCCACATTAGGAAGGCAGAGCTGAGATGAAAGGGGAGCAAACAAGGCTTTTAGTCCTCGTTTTGTTGTTACAATTATTTTGCCAATAGTAATGATCTCAGGATTGGATGGAGGATCCTTGATGCTGTGCTGGGGACATGGTGGGGGGGGACAGAGCTGCTGAGATTGTTCCAGCACCACAAACCCAGGAGATGGAACCCCAGGGATGCAACAGACATGGGTTTGGAGCATGGAAATAAAACCAAAGCGTGCCCACGGGGCACAGGGACCACAGGGACACTTGGATGTTGTGGCAGAACGTGGCAAGAGAGATTTCTGCATCAAAAATAATGTGATCACAGGCCCAGGGCAGGGACTGTCCTCTGTGCTGGTGCTACTGGGACACATTGAGTGCTGGGGGCACTCCGAGTTCTCCAGGCTTTGGAAAATCAAACTTCCCCAAAGTCCTGCCAGATGTCCCATGGACAGGCTCAGGGCTGCCTTATTTCCAGAAGGATGGGCTGGCTCTGGATTTTCCTTTCAAACTGCTCAGGTCAAGATCAGTTCCCAAAGAAAACATTTAGATCTGGAAACTCCAGGCCTGAAGGCACCAGATCATCATCCATGGAAAACCTTGGAGGAGCACCAGGACAGACACCTCTGCACGACTCCTGGGCATCATTCCCAATGTTCCAGGCTGGATCCAGGTGTGCAGGACACAGCAGCTGACTGGAGCCCATAGTGGCATCAAAACTCAGGTAAGAACGGCAGGGTGGGAAGTTTGGATTATGGACCATGGATGAATTGTGGCTGCATCAGGTCTCGCAGCAGAGGGCAACTGAATTTCCTACACTCTTGAGTTCAGGACAAACCTTTCTTTCCCCAAATTCATTTTAGCCAAACAATCTCTGTTTTTGGGGGACAGTAATGATGGAAGAAATCCTCGTGCAAATTTCAGAAGAATAAATGATGGAGTTAATTAATTATTCCCTGGTCATCTGTGGCAAGGAGAACCAGGAGTTGCATTAATCCCATCCTGCAGTTCCCACAAAACTGGTGCTGATTCAGACCCCCTTGATATTCATCTCTATTCCACAGGGACATTATAATCCCTCAGATTCCTCTCCCATGAGCCTGACCTCAGCCCACAGGTCCACAAGTCACTGCTGGGAAGGGCAGAGCCTGTCAGACATGAGCTCAGAAGTGATTGATGGGAGGCCAGGACTGGAAGGAGAGTGGAGCCAGCAGAAAACCAGCTCAAATTCAGTGTTGGCCCTGATTAGACTCAGTTTAGTCTAAAAAAATGTCAATTTTTTAAAACTGTGTTTCCACCACTGTTTGTCCCATAATCTCACGGAGGGATCAGCATGAGGTTCAGCCAGTTGTAATAATCAGCACTTTGGTTAGTGGGAATGGAGGCAGAGTTCCAGCTGGTAGGGCTGGAGGGAAAGCTCAGCCTGATAGGGTCAGAGATAAAGCTCAGCCTGGTAGGGCTGGAGGTGAAGCTCAGCTTGAAATGGACAGAGATGAAGCTCAGCCTGGAATGGACGGAGATAAAACTCAGCTTGAAATGGACAGACATGAAGCTCAGCCTGGAATGGATGGAGATAAAACTCAGCCTGGTAGGGCTGGAGTTAAAGCTCAGCCTGGAATGGACAGAGGTAAAGCTCAGCCTGGTAGGGCTGGAGGTAAAGCTCAGCCTGGAATGGACGGAGGTGCCGCCCATCCTGGAAGGGCTGGAGGTGCAGCTCACCCCTGGCACTGAAGATGGTTCAGTCTTCACTTCCATGGGCTTTTCCAAGCCAGGCTTGCCTCTCAGGCCACGGCCCAGGGCCTCCAGCCCAGAGAGGCCCCCCAGTCCAGCCCAGCAGAGTTGGTCCCGGCTGCCTCCCCCAGCAGCCCCACGCAAGGAGCTCCTTGCTCGCCTCCTCCCAGAATTTGTTCCACGTTTGCTGCTAATAAGGGCACAGGGAGAGAGTGAGACAGAGAGAGGAGAGGAGAAAAACTGCTCTAAATTATTCATGGACAATATCATTATGTGTCATAACAGTGTGTCTGTGATGGGAAAGAGTGAGTGTGGCAGGGGCTGGGGTAGCACAGGCCGGGCTGCACAATAGCGAGAGCTGATTAATTATTGATGTGCACTAATTGGCTACAGGGTTTCAGGACAGCTTGGGCTTTGTTGGGATCATTTGTATTCTTGCTTTGGAAATGGACCCCCCCACACACACATAAACCCAACATTTTCGTGTGCAAGTCTTCTCCCTACTCCTCCTCCTCTTTCCCTCCTCCCTCCCTCTCTGCCTGCCCCGCTTCCAGCGCTCCTGATCCCCCTGTGTGTGTACAAATTAACATGATCTTAACCTCTGCTAGTTTTCTGCAGCGCTGACACGCTGCCAGCACCTCGGTGCAGTTGGGCTCAGCCCACAGCTCTGCTTTTTGGTGTGGAAAGCCGGCCCTGCCTCCGCCACCGGCCACTCTCCCCCCAGCCCTTCCCTGCCTTTGCCCTCAGAGCAGCTGCAAAGCCCTTCCCAGGCAAATTTTCCTTCTGGAATGGTCCAGACCTTGCCTCAGAGCCTGCTGTGGTTGCCCTCCAAGGTCTGAGTGCCAGCCTGGGAGGTGCCAGCAAGGTGAGGGCAGAGGCTTGAGGTTCAGAGCTTGGGTCACTCTGTGGTTGGACTTTAACAGCACGAGAGTTCCAGTGCTGGGGCTGCTCCTCCCATGGCTCCAGCTGCTCCCAGTGTGTCCACGCAGCTGAGACCTCACCTGCAGAGCTGCCCCAGCCCTGGGGCCCAGCATAAAATGGACCTGGAGCTGCTGGAGAGAGCCCAGGTTTGATCAGAGGGATGGAGCAGCTGGGATTGTTCAGCCTGGTTCTGGAGAGAGCTCAGAGCCCCTTCTGGTATCTACAGGGGCTCCAGGAGAGAGACTATGGACAAGGGATGGAGGGACAGGACACAGGGAATGCCTTCCCACTGCCAAAGGGGAGGGATAGATGGGATATTTGGAAGGAATTCCTGCCTGGGAGGGGGAGGAGGCCCTGGCACAGGGTGCCCAAAGGAGCTGTGGTTGCCCCTGGATTCTTGGGAGTGTCCAAGGCCAGGTTGGATGGGCTTGGAGCAGCCTGGGGCAGTGGGAAGTGTCCCTGCCTACAACAGGGCTGGCACTGGACGGGCTTTGATGTCCCTTTGAACCCAAAGTATTCCAGGATTCCCCGATTCCAGATGCTAGTCCAGCAGCTCCCTCTGCCCTTGCCCTCAGAATCAGCAGGCTGCCACATCTCATGCCATGGGCTGCTCTAAGCCAAGACCTCCCTCACAAATATCAGCTTTTCACCCTCTCTGGATGCCCCAATGAGTCTTGGAATTGACCTGGGGTCCCTTCACCCCCTGACATCCCAAAAAAAGCCAGGCTGAGCTGCCTGGAGCCAGGAGCTGCTCCCAGCAGAGCAGTCTCAGATCAAGGGACACTTCCTGCAGTGCCTCATGCTCTGCTAAATCCCTTCACCCCACCCTTTGGCATTTTAAGGATGCTGTTGGCGGAGAAGAGCATCCAAGTGAACACGCCAAGGAGGGCACCTGGACCTTGCTAATGAACTAACTGGGCCTAGTGACTTTTATTTCAGCTCTCTGAGCTCCTGTTTTCTGATAGTTGTGATTAAAATTTTAAGGGCGTGGGCTGTGGCATCTTTCAGCTGAATGGCCGAGAGGCGCCGTGTGGGGACAGGTGTTTGCTAAAGAGATTTCCCAAGCTGCTTTGAAATAAATCACAGAGCACGGGGCGAGATGAGGCCTGGCTGAAGAACCTTTGGGCTGTGCTTTCCTCCGCCCCCACCCCTGGAGTTCCAGTGAAAGCAGCCAGGAATTCCCAAGGGATTGGTTGATCCAGCAGGGCAAGGACAAGACAGATGTTGACAAGAGGGTGGCACAGCTGTGGAAATCAATTTGTAGGATCAGGTCTTGGAGCCCACAAGGGATTTCTCTGATCCTGATGGATGAGCTGGCTCACTTGGACAAAGCTGGAATAGGTCTGGGGGGATGTGGGCTCAGTGCTTCCCTTTGTCATGAACTCGCTGGATGGCCTGGACACATCTGCATTCCTTACTTCTCCTAGGATTTCTCTGCCTTTGAAATCTGGGGTATGTGGGGGCCCAGACAAAGCAAACCTGCCTCTGTTGGGCTGAGGAGTGAGAGCTGGAACCAGTCAGGTGAGCATGGCCTTAAGCTGGGGAAGAAATTCCTCCCTGTGAGAGTGGGGAGGCCCTGGCATGGGCTGCCCAGAGAAGCCAGGGGCTGACCTGGGGGATTTTCATATCTGTGCTCTCAGGAGGGAGCTGGGACTCTTTGTTCTCTTTGCTCCTTCTCCCTCTCCTCTGAAATCCTTTGCATTATTCCTTATAGGAGCAAAACAAAGAAAGAATTTAGTTTATTTGTTATTTATTTAGGGCAAACCCTTCCCTCCCACTTCAAAAGGGGCTACGTGCAGGAGCCTCTGGTGGATCCCGGGAAACTCTTGATTGATTATGCGAAAGGAGCCAAGTGAGACGAAAAGCAGAGGGATGGGAATCATTTTAAGGGGAACAGCCACTAAAATATCATCTATTTTTTATTAAACAGAATCTTTTCAATAGACAAAATGAGCTTTTCTCTCCTCACTTGTGTTTTTTCTTTCTTTCCCCCATTTTTTGTTTTCCTTAGGCTTGGGGAAATTCTCTTTTCCTTCTTTTTTCCTCTTTTCTTCTGTTCCTGGGATTGGTAGGAAGTGTGGGATTAAATGGTGACCTGGGCCACCAAGCAGAACATGTGCCTAAAGCTTCCCATCAGAAGTCCTCTATTTTTTTTCCACTGGAAAAGGACAAGGGACAGAAGGAATGGGATGAAACAAGAAAAGTTCAGACTGGGCCTAAGGTTTAGATTGGGTATTAATGACAAATTCTTCACCCAAGTTTTCCAGGCCTGGCACAGACTGCCCAGGGCAGAGGTGGAGCCACCATCACTGGAAATGTTGGGAAAATGTGTGGATGTGGCACTTGGGGATGTGGCTGGCAGAGCTGGGAGTGGTTGGACTCAGTGACCTCAGAGGGCTTTTCCTGCCTCAATGAGTCCATGATTCTGCAACAAACACCTTAAGGCTCCCCAGAAAAGCTGAACTCAGCGCTGCCTGGATGAATCCCTGAGCTCTTTTGAGCAAGAGCTTGGACTGGAGACCTCAGGAGGTTCCCTCCAGCCTGAATTATTCCCTGATCCTGGGAAGCAAGGGCCCCTGGGAAGGCAGTGGCAATGAGGTGGGGACGTGGCTGAGCTCAGGCTCCTCATGGAGAGCTGTTGGGCACATCCTGAGTGCTCAGCTCACTGCTGGCTGCTGCTCAGCCAGGATTTAACGAGAGAGCATCATCAGTTTGCGTTCAAATCACCAAAGCAAGAGGAAAGCTGTGTGGTGGCAGGTACATGGCTTCAAATGGACAGGAAACAGGTTTGGGTTGGATATTAGGGAGAAATTGTCCCCTGTGAGGGCAGGGAAGCCCTGAGCTTGAGAGAAGCTGTGGCTGCACAATCCCTGGAAGCGTCCAAGGCCAGGCTGGAGCAATGTGGGATGGTGGCCTGTGTCCCTGCCAAGGCTGGCGTGGAACTGGGTGATCTTTGAGGTCCATTCCAACCCTGCCCAGTGTCTGCCCAGTGACAGGATGTGTGGGGCTGAACTGGAGTTTCTGCTGAGAGAGGGTCTGTGCACAGGGTTTGGGTGGTGCCGAGGGGTGTGTGAGTGTGAGTGTGGGCGTGCTTGTGCCTCCCCGAGCCACGGGCACACAGGGACATGGCCAGTTGTAGCTGTGTCTGGTGTCTGTGTGTGCATGTGGCAGTGCTGAGGGTCTGCACCAGCAACTGGGTGTGTGCTGTGGGTGTTTTTGGGTGTGCAAGAGCCGTGATGTACAAGGACCCTGCTGCTTTATCACCTCGTTTTCTTCCTTACAGCTTCATCCAGGAGCTCCTGGCATGGAAACCTTGCTCTGACTCCAGAATGTACCACAGGAAAAAAAACCTCATTGACAACAATGCATGTTTAGGGTCCATTTACCAGGGGGATTTTTTTCCCCCCTTCCCCTAATCCCTCCCGAGCCGAGCGAACATCAGCACCAGAATAAAAACCACACACAAAAAAAGAAAGGGCGAGAGCAAGGGAGAAAGAGGATTTCCTTCAAATCTGCTCTGTCTGCCCGTGATGGAGACTCATTCCCATAATCATTTTGACAGGTGTGCAATGGTTGAAAAGTTGGGGAGTGCGGGGGCGAGGCGGGGAGGGGGAGCGGCAGCATCGCCCTTTGGCGGCGCGGGCGCGCCGGGCTCCGGGCGCGCTGATTAGACATGACAAGCACACCTGCCAGCGCCGCAGCCCGGCAATTAAAGCCTCTTTGAGGTCCCAGGAAGTGACCGCATTAGAAAAGCCCCTCGCAGGCAGCTCCTTAGCATATTCCCAGTGTCATTAGCGCGGCGGCAAAGGCGAGGCACAGCGGCGGAGGGCTCTGACATGACCCATGCTCCCTTCCCGCTCAGGGAGGGGATGCAAAGTGACTTTTAAAGAGGAGTATTTTTTAATTTTTTTTTTTCCCCTTTAAATCTGATTTCCAAGCCCCTCGCGCCGCTGCCTCCCTCCTGCTCTTGGAAATGTTCCATCTTTGCTGGGGTCGGCAGGGGGAAGGGAACCAGAATTCATTACAGACAGAAAAGGACTTTGCTAAAAACTGAGTGGCTTCTGGGACACGCAAATTCAATTCTGGATTCCAGTGTGGATTCTCACTCTGCTCCCTTCTTTCCTTTCTTTCTTCTCTTTTCTGCATCCTCTTCCTTTCCTCCATCATCTCCCTGTCCCTCTTTATTCTCCCACATCCTGCTCTTGATATTCCCTCTCCCAGTGCCCCTTGTCCCTGGAGGCTGCCTGGTGAACACTGTGAGACCCTGGTGGGGTCACTGACCTTGGCAGCACCATGTGAGGTTGGTGCCATGGGCATCATCCATCCCTCATCCATCCATCATTCATCCATCATCCATCTATCCATCCATCCCTCATCCATCCACCATCCATCCATCCATCCATCCATCCATCCATCCATCATCCATCATCCATCCATCCATCCATCCATCCATCCATCCATGAATCCATCCATCATCCATCCATCCATCCACCATCCATCCATCCATCATCCATCCATCCATCCATCCATCCATCCATCCATCCATCCATCCATCATCCTCTGTTCTCCCAGAGCAGCTCAGCCTTGCAGCTTCTCTCCATGAATGAAGTCCCCAGGGCCAGACCCCTTCTCTCAGACCAGAGAGGCAGCTGGACCTCTCCTGAGCCTTCCATGGCTCTGAAGGAGCTCTCTGAGCTCATTGTGTCCCTCAGCCCTGTTTCCACACGAGCTGGGTGGTCCCAGGATGATCCTGCCATTGCTCCTCAGCATTCATAACTCCCCTGGGCAGGGAGCAGGCTGTGTGCCTTGGAATTTCTCTGTCTTCATCCCAAGTGAAGCCCTAAATCCATCTCCATTCTTCTTCCCTTAATTCTTGCACCTTCCAAGGTTGTATCACGGAATCCCAAAATAGGAGGTCCCCTTAGGACTGGTGAACTCTGCCAACACCTGTGTGGTCACACTCAGTTCCCCAGAGCTTCCCCCCACCCACAGATCTGTGGATTTCAGGCTTAGAATGGTACCTGGGTCCCATTGTGGGCTGCTCCTGGTGCCCAGGTGCCCCAGACACTGCTGTGTGAGGGGAAGCCACCCCAGCAGGTCCCCAGGGTGAATTATCCCCCTCCTGTGGTTAATGATGAGGGCTCTGAGGTGGCTGCTTCCCCTCTCATCCAGGGAGAAACAGCTCCAGAGAGCTTCCCAGGGAGGCCCCTTGGGATGTCCCTGCAGTCACTGCTTCCTCAGATGACACCAGAAAAAAACAGGTTTTATTTCCCACACCCCTCCAGGGGAGATGAGGCAAATCTCACCCTGCAGGTCCACACCCCCAGGGCATGGCCACCTCGTGTCACCGCTGTGAGCTGGAAGGTCCTGCAGGACAGCTCCCAGAGGAGCACCCTTGTGCCTGGGAGGGATGCAGGGATGCTCCTGGAGCCGGGGGTGTCCGATGGAGTGTGGCTGCACCTCAGGGGATGTCTGGGGCTGGGACGGCTGTGACATTCCTCACCTGCTCCCGAAAACTCCGCGGGAGGGGGAGCTTGAGGCGAGCAAGGCAGAAGAGGAAAGGAAAAAGAGGAGGCAGAGGAGGGGTGGATCCTGCAGGAGGAGAGGAGCAGAGCCGGGGGATGAGCTCCGAGCCCGCCCCGTCACTGCAGGGCCCCCGGGGACAGGGATCCAGCGAGGAGCGGGAGCGCTGTTCTCGGGAATGGTGGAATCGATGTGTTTACGGATGGTGACACGAGAGTGACACACAGTGGAGGAGCCTCATGAAAAAATAAACAGGTAATAATCACACTGCCATGTGCACACTCCGCTTCCCATTACTCCGGGGGGAAAGCCCACCAGGGCTGAAGGCTTCAGGAGATTAACCATTGCCTCCCTGGTTGGCATCTGCCCAGGGGTGCTGCTGCTCAGGGTGTCCCCAGCTCCTGACCCCCGTTGCAGAGTGGGTGCAGCAGTGCCTGGGGGTGCTGAGACATCACTGAGCACAAGCTGAGCTTTGGCAGAGCGTGAGGGACAAGCTCCAGCTCCTTCCAGGGAAGGCAGCCCCAGGAACAGCTTGTTGGTGTCTCACAAGAGCAGCTTCCAGGGCTGTTTCGGCACAACCCAGCTGCTGCTGCGGGCACTGCTGACCCCCACTTGTCCCCAAAGCCCGTTTTGGTGGCCACGGCTTCCCAGGCACGCAGCCAAGCCCTGGGGACCACACGGCTCAGCCCAAGCACAGAGCTCTGAGGTCTCAGATCTCCTCCTGCCTCCCTGCCCCAGCTCCCCCAAAGGCACAGTGGTCCCCTGGCCAAGGAAAATGTGTAAAAAAATCAAGCAAATGAGTAAAAAACCCAGCAAAAATCAACTTTTTAGATGTATTATTTCATTTCCAGATGGCTTGAGGAGAAACATTTAAGGAGGAAATGAATAAAAGCACCTGGCTGAGTCTGTGTGAGCCATGACCCTCTGAGGAATCCTGGAGGCAGCTGGGGGGTCCTGCAGGGCTCTGGGAGACCCCCACCACCCAGACAGGACCTCTCCATAAAAAAGTGGCCAACCCAGAGCACTCCTCACCCAGATCTGTCCCTGTGGCCAGGGAGAGGAGCAGGAGGGTTGAATTTGGGTTGAATTGTGAAACAATCCCATAGAAAACGGAGAGGGAAAAGCCCCTTCAGACAGGGAGTGTTTAACAAGTTCTGGGGGAGACCCCACTTCTCCTAGAGCTGCTTTGAGAGAACCGAACTCTTCTCTGCTGTGAATTTTCATTTCCTGACACGCTGTATACCCTTCTATCACAGCATCTCCCTTCAGTGCCAGCAGGAGATGGGTAAAGTTGATCCAAGATTTTAAAAAAAGCCCCACAAGGAAGAATAACAAGAACTTGATGCTGGAAAAAATATCCCCGAAGGAATCTTTTCCCTCTCTTGCACCAGGAAAGTTTGAAAGGAACTTCCTCTCCTTTTCTCTATTGTGGGGTGGCTGGGGAGAGTGCAGGGAGGCAGAGGGTGACAGCAGATGGTGACACCACAAGCAGGGACAGGACTGAGGTGGGAAAGGGGCTTTCTCTGAGGCTCTTGGTCTGTCCAGGCATTCGACCTTTCGAGAAAGAGCTGAGAGGGCTCCAGGGGTGGCTGCCACCCCTCAAGGGCCATCTCCAGATGAGGCGCCTGCCCACAGAGCAGCTTTTCAAAGGGACATGTGGAGCATGGGGACAGCAACACTGATGGGGAGGTGGATGGGGGGATGGATAGATGGATGGATGATGGATGGACAATGGATGGATGGATGGATGAGGGATGGATGGATGAGGGATGGATGGATGAGGGATGGATGGATGAGGGATGGATGGATGAGGGATGGATGGATGAGGGATGGATGGATGAGGGATGGATGGATGAGGGATGGATGGATGAGGGATGGATGGATGAGGGATGGATGGATGAGGGATGGATGGATGAGGGATGGATGGATGAGGGATGGATGGATGAGGGATGGATGGATGAGGGATGGATGGATGAGGGATGGATGGATGAGGGATGGATGGATGAGGGATGGATGGATGAGGGATGGATGGATGAGGGATGGATGGATGAGGGATGGATGGATGAGGGATGGATGGATGAGGGATGGATGGATGAGGGATGGATGGATGAGGGATGGATGGATGAGGGATGGATGGATGAGGGATGGATGGATGAGGGATGGATGGATGAGGGATGGATGGATGAGGGATGGATGGATGAGGGATGGATGGATGAGGGATGGATGGATGAGGGATGGATGGATGAGGGATGGATGGATGAGGGATGGATGGATGAGGGATGGATGGATGAGGGATGGATGGATGAGGGATGGATGGATGAGGGATGGATGGATGAGGGATGGATGGATGAGGGATGGATGGATGAGGGATGGATGGATGAGGGATGGATGGATGAGGGATGGATGGATGAGGGATGGATGGATGAGGGATGGATGGATGAGGGATGGATGGATGAGGGATGGATGGATGAGGGATGGATGGATGAGGGATGGATGGATGAGGGATGGATGGATGAGGGATGGATGGATGAGGGATGGATGGATGAGGGATGGATGGATGGATGATGGATGGATGAAGAGCTGAGCTGCGTCTCCACCCAGCAGTGTGTGGGTGGTGAGCAG
>VYXF01001943.1:0-19438 GCA_013397295.1 Polioptila caerulea
ATCCCCATCCACTTTTCCCCCTTCTCTTTTTCCTTCCCCCTGAAAGCCCATCCAAAAACATTTACTGAGTTATGGGGTGGCAATATACATTCATTTCTATTTTAAAAAACAGCCAACCTTTCAAGAGAATCCAGTTGACTTTTAAATCTTTTTTTTTTTAAACTTTCACACATTTAATGTCCATGTCTTCCACAACCATAGAATTCTGGTAATACTGTTTACTTGAAAAACACAACTTTAAGATGTCTTATCCCTTTGCAAACCATTCACTGCAGCTTGGAATTTTCAGCATTTAAAGTGTTGGTACCTCACCTTGGGAAAATGATGTTTAAACATTGTCTTTAAAGGACATATTTAGGATAGCTCTTTGACTTGAGTCTTTGCAATCTGTATAGTAATACTTGCGAGTCTAAGCATGAGTGTATGTTGTGACTTTTTTTTTTGTATCTGATTGAGCAACTTATTGCAAGTGGAGCAATCAGTTTACAAATCACCGTGGAAAATTTCATGTGATAATTTCTAATATTTCACAAAATACATTATGCTTGTTGTAAACGGAATTGGCAAAATGTAAAAGAGAATGTGGGTAGGAACTAAGTTTCTCTGAGCTGCACATCTAAATATGTCTCCAAAAATACAAGGGATTTGTTGCTGTGTTATTTTTTTTTATGTGTGCTTTTTATTAATTTGGATCTTTTTATAATATAACCAGAATTTAGTTTCAACAAATTGGACACCATACAGATAGGAAAAACCGTATCCAAACTAATTAATTACTTCTTCAGTTTTTCTTTTTAAACTACCAGTGCAGAAATCCTTTAAGCAAAAAGCAAACTAGAGTGTTAATATTTTAATACTAATATTAAAAATTGTTTATTTTAAAAGTTAAAATGTTAATATTTACTTTGAACAGGCAAAAAGAGAATGTTTTTTCTTATTTTTGAGTATTGAACAGGCAGAACACGCCAAGTAGCTTAGCAAATAAATTTCCAGGATATAAACAGGGAAAAAACCCCTCAACCTAGACTCTTAGACTCTGTCAATGAAAAGGGATGAGACATCTGAAGGTGTGCAGGACTTCCTTGATGCTGGATTGCTTTCCATAAACAATGTCACCAGTCTTTGCAGAGCATGGCTCATGATGACAATCTCATTTCGGTCCACCACAGGCAGAATGAAAGGCCTCCATTGGGATGGATATGAATTTCAGATTGTATTTTTAAACTTGACCACTGCACCATGTTTTTTTTTTTTTTCCTTGTTATCTTGCTTTGTCATTGTTTGCTCTCTGCTCTGGCATACTACTTGTAGGCAGCCCCTATATGTGCTGCATTGTATGATTATTTTCTTAGTTTCAGCAAATGTGTTTATTCTAGATCACTTTCTGTAGCTATTGTCTGCATGGCACTGCATGTGAAGTCATCCTTTTGTCTAGGACATTGTAGAAGTCTGTGTAGAAGATTTCTCTGTGTTCCTGTGTGCAGTGCTAGCTTGGAGCATACACTGGAAATACAGTTTATGTTTCACTGTTGTTGCTGTGCCTTGCATGTGTGTGTTGCTGTGTATGCCAAGTTATAGGTACTGCAGAATGTGCAGTAATTAATTCACTTCAAGTAAGTACTAAAAAAAATGTGAAATCAGACAAAAATCTCTGCTCTCTTAGGCAGAGAGTTGCATACCTGTGCCTTGTGTCACCCATCCTGTTCTGTAAATGCAGCCTAGTTGTTCTGCTCAGAACTTACAGAAAGGCATGAGACCAAGCTGGGTGGGAGACCATCAGTGCATGCACACTTATCCATGCTCTGATTGTGACTTCTTAGCTGACAGTAATGAATAATTGCCATGGGCCGAATTTCAAATATATTTAAAGGAACTAATTCCTTATAGGAGTGTTGGTTTGGTGTTTTACTTGAAGAGACTGGAAAGGGCATGATAGGAATGGTAGTTTTGGATTGTTAAGTGAAGGAGCAACAGGAGAGCAGCCCAAGGCAAGTGTGTTTTGAGTGGCATCACAGGACACTTCAGAAAGAAACAAAACCATTAGCAGTTTTGATGGGAAACTGCTGATTAAATACAGAGAAGAACAAATTTCCCTTTATGAAGAAGAGCCAATTTCAATGCTAAAATTTCAGCTTTAAGTCATAGCTCTGTTTACAAATTTGTTAGTGTCCTGGTTTCATCTGGAATAGAGTTAATTATATACTGGAGTATATACTGGAGGGGTAACAATAATAAGAAAATAGTAATACAAAAGATAGGAATAAAATCCAAGAGAAACAAGTGATGTACAATACAACTGTTCAGCCAGTGCCCACCCTGTCGCACCTGTCTGTCCCTAGTTTATGTCCTGGACATGACAATCTGTGGTATGGAATATCCCTTTGGCCGTTTGGATCAGCTGTTCTGGCTGTTCTCCCTCCCAGATTTTCATGCACCTGCTCTCTGGTGAAGCATGGAAAACTGGAAAGTCCTGGATTTAGGGTAAGCTTTACTTAGCAACAGCCAAAACATCAGTGTGTAATAACCTCATACTGAATCCAAACCACAGCACTGTGCCAGCTACTAAGAAAATTATCACTAACCCAGATGAAACCATTATGCAGCGCTCTCAAAGAGGTCTTAAAAACAATGCACCAGCACTAGAGAATTTTTTTTGTTTCTTTGTAAGGGGAAGCTGAGAGGATACAAGTTAAGCCTAATGACTGACTTAGTCTGCTTTTGAAATACATAAAGAATTCTTTCTGGTAGTTACAGCCTGTGGGTTCATGAGTGAGATGGGATGCACTCCTGGTTTGATAACCTCAGGAATATTACCTTTTGAATAACCTCTGAGTCTGTGTGAGCCATCTCCTTAACAGGCTCAAAAGGCTTCTTAAGTTAGTTAGGTTTTTCTTGAGCCTGTGATTTTATTTTGGAGAGAGGGGAAATTTGTATGCAGCTATTTGGTAGGAATGCTGCTTCTCTACAGTTTCCCATTTAGAAATAATTAGAGGTGTATGCTCTTTAACAGATCCCTGTGGAGATACGGTTCCTCAGTTCAGGGCAGAGTAACCTCTCACATAAAACTACCTCAGATTCCCCTTTGGTGTGCAGGGCTTATTTTGCAGCCTTCCTTTATTGAGGCCTTTCAGGAGGGGCCAAGTCAGCCGTGGCATTTTTTGACTAAATGGTTTGGCTGAGATGTCATACTGTTCCCTCGTTTTCCTGGTTTTTTTAATGCTGCCTCTTAGGATTAGTAAAGTAAGTTTGAACTTAACCAAAGCATACTTTAGGGAGCTCAAGGTTGGCTATGTATTTCTGTTGGCTCTGGGAGTAAGCATCTTTCACTTCAGTATGTTAGGAAGCTGTTGCTCTCTATATGGGTAACCAGTTAGTCTAAAACCACTTGGCTTCTATGAGGTGTTGTGTTTATTGTTTCAAAAGATTACAGTTTGAGTGCATCCAAAACTAGATAAAGATGAAATTGGAAGACCTAAATTTATCTTAACATAAAACTAGGTTTTAGAGTAGTAGTTTGTAATGTCCCTTGCAGTCAGACAATACACTACTTTGTCAGGACAATTGTGTTCTCTTTGGCTTGGCAGACTGCATATGAATTGGTGTTGTACTGGTTTGGATGATGTGCTACAGTCTAGAATTGGTTCATAAATTCCAGTGCTTCTTTTAAAATCGAAATGAGTTTGGATTATGCTCATCCTTAACTGGATTTTGGTGTCTACACAGGCAGAAAACGCAATTCACTGACTCCTAGATCGACTCTGTTTCCTTGTCCGAGTTGCCAGAGGGATATTGATCTTGGAGAGCGTGGCATCAATGGCTTATTTCGCAACTTCACTTTGGAAACCATCGTGGAAAGATACAGACAGGCAGCCAGGGCAGCCATTGCTATTATGTGTGATTTCTGCAAACCTCCACCTCAGGAGTCCACAAAGAGCTGCATGGACTGCAGTGCAAGCTACTGCAATGAATGTTTCAAAATACACCATCCATGGGGAACTGTGAAAGCCCAGCACGAATACGTAGGACCAACCACCAACTTCAGACCTAAGGTAAGGATACTATACCTTACAGAATTCGGGTTGCAGAATTCTCATGTAGCTGCAGACATATCTGGGTTGCTTTTTAGGACCATGATTGCTTTAATGACTACTGCTATTATTTATTGAGTGAACAAGCTTTTGCTCCTTGCTGATGGTCAAGTGGTTATAATTGAAGGGGTCATTGAGAACATACTTGAAGGAGCCTGTAAAAATCAGGTTTTTTACTTTATGGAATGGATTGAGTTACTTGTGATTTTAGTATTTTTTTCTTTTTTTTTTTTTTTTAAAGCTTAATGATCACAGGTCACAGAATATTGTAAGTTGGAGGGGACCCACAAGGATCATCAAGTCCAGCTTTTCAGTGAATGGTTCATACAGAGTTTGAATCCACACCCTTGGTGTTATTGGCATCTTGCTCTTGAGCATGTAGAATGGGACTTCCTAGGGAGGATGCCTTTGTGTGGCAAACTTAAAAACACCAATACACCTGGTCTCTTCCATGCCCCCTTTAGGCACATCCCCTTTGGATGCTTTGTGCTTGAGCTTGATCTATCACCAAGCATCTTCTTTCTCTCCTTCCTTGCATCTAACAAGAGCAAAAGGTGGAGTTAAGATCTCCATTGTTATTGCAGCTTTTTTTTTTTTAAATCTATAGCAGAAGAGATAAAAATGTTATGGCAAAATTTCTACTTTATACACTAGTGCTGCTGTTGCTGCATTCAGACAATACAGTGATAACAAAATGCCCCTACCTTTGTGTCTCATGTAGTACATGGCAGTGCCTCTTTGAATTTGTTACATCACAGATGTCATCTTGGCAAGCAGGGACCACAGTAATGGCCTTAATGTCCCACCACATTCTGTGTGCCTGTGCCTCCTTGCTGGAGGTCCCACAGATGCCAGAAATACTGATTGTCAAGGAGTCCTGATTAATTATGATTAACTAAATTTGATTAATGTGGAATGTGTAAGAAGCTCTTGACTGCTGGTGTACCTTCCTTCTGAGACTGGAAAAATTTGAGCCTCTAAAGTTAGCAAGCTGGCAGGTAGTGAACATCCAGAAGTGCACTTGGTGGTGTTTTCCTTGAGTCTAAAACAATTCCAGTTAAAAGTGAGCACGTGCTTCCTATGCTTTCAAATGTGCTTGCACACACATTGTGTGAAATGTCCCTCTATTGGATAAATGAGAAAGGGGAAAGTTTGCATACTCTCTTCTAGCTCTTGCCATAAAGTGCTATACAGCTCCTTAAAAACTTCTGTTCTATGGTGTCTAGATCCTCACAGCTGCAGCATTGCTGTTTGAAAATACCAAAGGTGTCTTGTGATCCCTGTGCACTCCTAAAAAGGCCCTATGGTGTTGTACTACATGCAGACTGCATTCAGGATTAAAAGTCAGTAGTTGAATTCTCTTGAAGCAGAGCAAGATGGGGAGAAGTGGTTTAGATTACTCTGACACTGATCTGTTGAGTATGGGTGCATATGTGGGATTTAGCATTCCTAATTATATGTGAAGACAGGAAGAGGGGAAAAAAGGAGGAAAACTCAGTGTAGTTAACTTTAGATACCTCTGCTTTTTTGAAAGCTTCCCAACAGTGGTAAGCTGTGCTCTTACTGTGCTCTTATAGAAACTTTTCTGAGGACTGTTTGAGCTTAATATAAAGAAAGAAAAGTGTGTTTTTCATTGCACTGCGTTTTTAAGACCTTAGCTGAAAGCACGAAGTATTTGTTGATTTCCTAAACAATGTTCTCAGCCACCACTTTAATTTACAAGCAGGCTGGAGAGCACTTTGTAGCATGTGTGGTGGGGACTCGAGAAGCAGATACTGGGCTGCTTGTTCTTGAGTTTTGAGAGAAGACAAGGCAGTCTGCTGACCTCTGCTGTCTCTTGCTTGCAGGCTGTAATTCTTGCTTATATGAGGAGATGAATAAAAACACTGATTTTCTGTGAGGTGTGGCTATACACTGCTGTGGAAAAATTACTTCCACAGACAAACTGAACATAGTTTTTGGAGATGTTTGCCTACACAGCTGACTTTCTTGGCAGCTTCCTTTTTTCTGTTTCTTATTTCCTTCCAAATCCAGTAATCAATCCAAATGGGATTGCTAATTGCATATTTGGTTTAATGATAGTCTTAAAGTGTTGGTGAGACTCGTTTCTTTGGGCTTTTCACCATAGCCTAAGATAACATTTGAGACTTGAAAGCTGGTTTCAAGTTTTAGCTTATTGTGTCCAAATTTGTGCTGCTCAAAATTTTTTATTTTTATGCCCTTTTCTGACCTTTCTTATGTGGGGGCATATTGAAACTGAAAAGCTTCCTCAAAAGCTCCTCTTCGGTAACTTCTAGGGAATAGATGACCCAGATATTGTCTGTCAGTGCTGTAGACAAAGCAAAGGCAAGCACTGTTTGTTTTTTTTAAACCAACGCACACACATACACACACAAAAATGCTTTATATGGTTTAATCTGTTGCCTGAGCCTGGACTTGAGCAGCACTTTTTTTTAACTCTTTGAGCATTTTTTTTCAGTAAGTTCCGTTTTTGAAAGATGATTTTTAGCAAACACCAGCTTTCTTGCAATGCTGTTTGACCTAATCCTGGAAGTAGCACTCAGTGTGAACAGCTAACTGCAGTCAGACAGAAAGACTGAAACACTGGAGTCTTTTGTCTTTAAAGTGACTGTAGCTGGTGGTGGTTGCTGCACTTTGTTGCTCCAAGAGCAGTGGCTATGTGGCTTATCAAAATCTAGTTTAGACCTTTAATTGCTACAATGTTATGTCAGCTCTTGCTTTAAGAAACAGTTCATAGCTGTTCCAAGAGATGCTGGCATGAGCATGGTTAAGTTTGACAGGCTGGGTGTGTTATATAGTGTATTTACAGCTCTGAAGCTGGAGTGTAGGGTGCTGGAGGCATTGCAAACAACATGGGCAGTGTTTAGCAAAAGACTGATTACTATATGGAGGCTACACAGACACTGCTAGAGGTTTACTTACTATAAACATAGTGAAACTGTGTGGGTTCATCGGCTGGCTTTCAATGGCAATGACAAATATAAAAGGTAGAAGATAAACTGACTTTAAAATTCACTGATGAAGTCACATGCTGCTTTGGGTTGATCAGCTGTTTTGATTTTTTTGTTGATAACCTCCGTTTTTGGAAGTACATCTGTATTGTCTCTGGTTTTTTTGTTCGTTTTTTTTTTTTTTTTCCAGATTTTGATGTGTCCAGAGCATGAAATGGAGAGAGTAAACATGTACTGTGAAATCTGCAGAAGGCCTGTTTGTCATCTTTGCAAACTGGGTGGAGGTCATGCAAACCATAGAGTAACTACCATGAGCACTGCCTACAAAACCCTTAAGGTAAAAGAAAATATCACTGGACCTGGCCTTAAGAAGGGGGAGAGTACTTCTTATATGAGGGCAAATTCCCACTGGATAGAAGCCAGGATAAGTGTTTAGGAGACCCTGAATTAGTCTTGAGGCCTGTTGTTGTGCAACATTGGTTAATGTGATATAGATGTAATATATTAATGTGAGGTAGAGCATGTTTTAGAAACTAAACTGCATTTGCTATGATGCTTGAAACATAACCCCTGAAAAGTGCTTTCATCTTATTTCAGTTAATTGTACAGCAGTGAAGACAATGTAGAAGGTTTAAGCAGCTAATCAACTTTTTTTAATATAAATGTTCAGGTAGCTTGTGGTAATGGATTCTTGAGAATCACTTCTGAAAAATTTGCATCTGAAGTACCTGTTGATATCTTTGTATGTTTCTGGAACTGCATAGCTGTTTATTTCCTAAGCAGAGCACAACAGAGAAGACTTGCAAACATCAATTTGTTACCAAAGATGGCACCTACTTTCTCTTCTTCCTTTTCTTCCTCTCTTGCTCTCAAGAGATTAAAAAAAAAAGGAAAAAACCAAAAAAACACATTAGCCTGCCTTGTGCTCTTTGGCCTCCTCACCAGTTTGCAAGGCTTTTCCTTTACAACTGCTAACTCTTGCAGCTAAGGAAGCACAGGGACACTCATAAATCTGTGATTTGAACTCCTCATTTTTCTAGCAACTCTTACTACAAATGAGTTAATAACTATCAGCTCCTTTCTGTAAGTTTAATGTCCTGAAGCCTTCTTTTCCCAGTCTAAGAGAGGATGATTCCTGGGTGATTGGAAGCTAGCTGACACTGTTACCTCTGATCCTTAGAGGCTGTGCCACCAGTCTTTCTCACAGCTGCTTTGCAGTCACTGCAGGTCACCAATCAATTCTCCATGGGACTGCTTCTCATAACTGGTGTCACACTGATGCCCTTGTGGCTAGATAAACTGAGGACTAGCTGGATGCTCTGCCTGTGCTGGTTGTCACTTTGTGTGAGATGCCCTATTCTTGCTGTTTTACTTCAACAGGAGAAGCTTTCAAAAGATATCGAGTACCTCATCAGTAAGGAGAGCCAGGTGAAAGCTCACATCACACAGCTGGATCTGCTGCTGAAAGAAACAGAGGTAAGAGTGGCATGCAGGTTGTCTGGGTTTGGCCTTTGTACAGACACAGGAAGGATTCAAAACTGTTTTCAGTGAAGTGTTTCAAACTTTTGGGTTTTTCAGTTAAGTAGTAAAACAATTTAACAGTTTATGGTAGTACTGAATCATATATGGTAAGACCTAGACTTGCCAGTATTGGAAGCAGAGGGAAGTTCGTTTTTGAGTGCTGCTGTAAATTTAAATGAAATAAAGCTTACTTGATACCTTAACCAAAGTGGGTTTAACATAGAGCATTTGTGTATTTATGATAGTGCACTATTTATGCTGCCTGTTTACCTTGAGAAAGTCAGAGTTAAGGGCAAAATCTTCCTGCAAAAGAGTCACATACAAGCTGAAAAACACGAAGGCAGAAGTTGTAAAAGCTCCTGGTACTGGTGTATCTTGATTACAGATTGCCTTTGTGTTTTGCAGTTCCTTTTATCCAGGGCAGTAGTCAGAAGTGGCACTGAGGTTCAGAGCATGTTCACAAGAAGCTGGGCTGGATCCTCAGTTCAGGGTGATTGAGGAAGGTGGAAGAGCACCTAGCTCTTGGGCTTGAAGACTTCAGAGACAGACATGTTTTTACATAGCTTTTTCATGAGCTATCTAGACAAATGTAATGCATAACTCAAAGCATAATCAGAGGAATATTTTGCTGCCTTCATTCTCTGTTAAAGACAGCAAAAATGCTGACTAGCTTGGGTGGTGTGCTGATCTCATTTTCTGTGCTGAATGGCATAACAAAGCTCATTAGTCTTGTCTTTCAAATGGATGACTAGATTACTGTGATGTCTAGAAAAACCTTAAGTGTGTTTCTGTGCAGAGCCACAGTGGTATAGAATCTGTCTGAAATATCTTTTGTTTGCTCCTAGTGCAACAGTGAAAGAGCTAAACAAGAAGCATCTCAGAGTTTTGAGAAATTATATTATGTCCTGGAAGAGAAGAAATCTGCGGCTCTTAGGGCAATTGAAACTTCTAAGAATATAAGGCTGGAAAAATTGCAAACACAAGTGGAAGAATACCAAGGGCTCCTGGAAAATAATGGCCTTGTAGGATATGCTCAAGAAGTGCTTAAAGAAACTGATCCCTCCTGTTTTGTTCAAACAGCAAAACAACTTCATGTCAGGTACCTTAAATATCTTCTGTTTGAGGTGCAGGTACTGTTCCAGGATGTCTGTGTAGTTGTATTCTTGGGAGATGGTCGTGTTCATGTTCAGTTGGAATTCCTGCATTAGTGTGCATTAAGGAGACAACACTCAGGAGAGGAGTTTTCCTGTCCTAGCCTTGTTCAGTAGGACTGCAGTGGAAGGGTAGTCTGTTTAGCTCCCTGACAAATTCCTTGTCTCAGAGATTTTATCAGGTATTTGCAAGTTAATCTAACAGGTCTCTTCTGGCTTTAAGCTCTTTGATCTTTGTGTTCTCTACTAACGCCTCACATCAGTTTTGTTCTTTGAACATAATGCTCCAGATCATTTAAATGCTTTGCCAACTGAATGACCAGCTATTCATTATCTGTACACTGATGTACAAAAGGCCTTTAAATTTTGCATTTGGGAATCTTACTAGAGAGACAAAAATTTCTGGGAGACGTCAGTAAGTACATGAAAACAGTACTTTTTTTAGAGCAAAACTTAGACTTTTTGCTTTAAGGAATGTCCAACTTGAATTGCCTGTTTTCTCTTGTGCTATCCCACTTCTGTATTTATAGAATCCAAAAAGCTACTGAGTCTCTGAAGAGCTTTAGGCCAGCAGCTGAAACTACTTTTGAAGACTTTGTGGTGGACACTGCCAAGCAAGAAGACATCCTTGGTGACTTGTCCTTCCATTCCAATGGTAAATTCTGAGAGCAAGTCTTAGAGCAATTCTCATTCTCAAGTTTTAGCTTTAAGGGCTTCTCTGGAGAAAGACAAAACTTGCACAGGGTAGCAGTTGCAGAGCTCTGTGTTGTGACTTGCATTGTTCCTTCTGTCTCCACGATTCAGAAAGCATTACCTGGCAGCAATGTTAGTTTCAGCTTTCATAAAGAAGCTAAAATGACATTGCCTTCCCTACCGGTTTTCACTGGCTTCCAAATATTGTAGTTACATAACACCCAGTCTTTCTAAAAGCTTTTCTTTGTATGACAGAAACGAATAGTTTTTAAAGCTGACAGAAAAAAAAAAAGAGGCTCAAGCCTTTCAAAGTAAAAACAGAAAATAGGGGATTAATTTAAGTGTATGGACAGAGAACCATCCTCATCAGCTCCTTTTAACTGAGTCAGATTCGCTGTTTTAACAGTGCTATAACTCAACAAAGCAGTTATGTCTTGGTTTAAGACAGTTTTAAGAGGTGAGTGCTTTAAAATGAGTTTCATGACAATATAGCTTTAACCAATCCCTTTCCACCAATAAGGAAAAACAAAGATGAGAGATAGAAAGGAAAAAAGAACAGTTTATGAAAAAAAAATAGCAATGTGCCAAAAATAACAGTAATAATCCCTACTTACAAAGTGGCTGAAATCTCACAGGTGCACAGATAGACATGGAATACAATAATATTTTGGGTTACCCAGCACTGGTTGCATTGTTAACTCCAAAACAACATGAATCTAAATTTCGGTGTTTTTTTCTTATGTGTTCCAGGTCTAGAAATACCTGAGATCAATGAAGAGCAGAGCAGAATGTACAACAAAGCTCTGATCAGCTGGGAATGCCCTGGGAAGACAGATTCAGCTGATATCTATGTTCTTGAGTATCATAAGCTTAATAAAGAAGAGGAGAGTGTGACATGGCAGAAGACTGAAGTTTGTGGCAAGAGCAAAGTATTATCTGATCTTGATGATGACAGCAGCTATGCCTTTAGAGTTCGAGGCTACAAGGGGTCCATCTGTAGCCCTTGGAGCCGAGAAGTTATTATGCGTACTCCTCCAGCTCCAGGTATGGGGTTTTCTTGTGTCCATCAGTGTTAAGTGCTGAAAGTCGTTTCCAGTAGCTCCTAAATACCTCCTACACTGTTACCCGTTTCAAAAATGTTTAAAAGCGCTGTTACAGGTTAAGCAGGTAACATACAGAGACTGTTAGCTTGCATGACATTCATGGTAGCCTTTAAATGTGACAAATTCTAATGCCAGTACGACTTAAAATGTAATTTGTAAGCACAGAAGGCCAAATACATAACTAAGCAGAATATTTTTGGGATACTGTTTTTCAGTTTTCAGTTTTCTTTTCGATGACAAATGTGGGTACAACAATGAACATCTCCAGCTGAACCCAAGAAGAACCTCTGTGGAAAGTAGGGCTGGATTTCCTCTGCTTCTGGGATCTGAGCGCTTGCAGGTTGGATGCTACACAACCCTGGATTACATCATTGGTGACACTGGGATTGCCAAAGGGAAGCACTTCTGGGCTTTTAAGGTGGAGGCCTATTCATACCTGGTGAAAGTGGGAGTTGTTCCTAGCAACAAGATACAGAAATTGTTCCACAATACCCATGATGTGACCAGTCCAAGGTAAATTGCATACTCTTGCTTTAATGCATATTGTACATAAATAGATGGCTTTAAAAAGTAAATTAAGAGCAAGTCTGGTCTTAGTTAGTATGCAAGGTAAACCTAACCAGTGAAAAGTTTGAAGTATATGGTGCAAGCAGGCTGTCCCATTCATCCCTTACTATTAGTAGAAAGATGTCCTGATTATCCAGAGTCCTATTTCCTTTCCTTTTAAGAAGTCAGGTTCCTGTAGATGTCAAGGAATGTCAGTTAAAGCAAGAAGGTTTAAAATAAGTCTAAGTTTTAAGTTTGAAGCAATACTTAATTATCAGTAGTAAGACTCTGCCTTAATTCCCTTAGTGTCTGAGGTTTGGCAGCCTTTCAGAGGTACAGTGTTCACTGTACATATTTATGGTTTTGCAGTAGCTGTGTCACAGTGGATTCCAAGTGACTGGCTTACCCCAGGCTGCATGGTTACATACTGTATTGCAGTGCTACTGAGAACTGGCCAAAGTACAGTGGAGAAACCAGTAAAAAGATTTCCACCTCACAACTACAGCTGTAGCAAGCCTGGATGTGTGTAGGAACTGTAGGCAGGGAGGCTATCTCCTGGGCACTCTTTTTCAGAAATTTAACATATGTTTGGCTTCCTCCTGTATAACACGTGGAAAATGTGTCAGCACAATCTTGAACTGCTTAAAGCCAGATGGAGCCATTTGCAAGGTGAGAAATGAGATCTAAATTTCCTGATTTCTTTTCCCTTCTCCACATAGATATCTGCAAAATTTTAGCTGACACAGTAACAACTGCCCCTGCAAGCATCCCAAATTCCTAATTAGGGAATCCTATTTAGGGAATGCCTATACTGAAGAATATGTACTTCTCCATGTGTGGCACTTGATCTGTGCAGCCTGGAGGAGAGGAGACTGAGGGGAGAGCTCACTGCAGCTACAACTTCCTTGTGAGGGGAAGAGGACGGGCAGACACCGATCTCTTCTCTCTGGTGACAGGGACAGGACCCAAGGAAATGGCCTGAAGCTGTGTCAGGGGAGATTAGGCTGGATATCAGGAAAAATTCTTCACCCGGAGGATGGTTGGGCACTGCAACAGGCTCCCCAGGGAAGTGCTCATAACACCAAGCCTGCCTGAGCTTAAGAGACATTTGGACCCTCTCGCTCTCAGGCACACGGTGTAACTCTTGGGGTTGTCCTGTGCAGGGCCAGGACTTGGACTTTGATGTTTTTGTGGTTTCCTTCTAATTCAGGATATCCTATGATTCTCTGACTTTATTTACCACACAAGGGTTTTTTTGGGGTGATCATGTGGTGTTGCCTATCTTACAAAAATGTTTTCTCCAGTTCACATAATTGATCCCACTTCAGCATTTGACAGGAGCATGTGGGTTTTTTTCTGTTCCAGATATGAGCAAGATAGCGGTCACGACAGTGGGAGTGAAGATGCCTTCTTTGACTCATCGCAGCCTTGCACACTGGTCACTTTAGGCATGAAGAAGTTCTTTATCCCTGCTACACCTGCTGCTCCCAAGGACCCAGCAAGCAGAATCCTTCCCCTACCGTCGTGCTTGGGCATTTGCCTTGACTGTGACAGAGGCAGGGTAGGGTTTTACGATGCAGGCCGCATGAAGTGCCTGTATGAATGTGAGGTGGATTGCTCTGGCCTGATGTACCCCGCGTTTGCTTTAATGGGTGGTGCGGCAGTGCATCTCGAGGAAGCTGTCACAGCCAAGTACAGGGAGCACCACAAGGACATCTAGTGCAGTAATCTCTTCCTGTTACTGTTCTGAGACAGAAAATGAAAGCAGAAGAATTCTACCTTAGCTTTTAGTCCTGATAAATTACATTCTACCTACATGTTGCTCACAAGCCTCTGGCCTGTGATTTTTTAAAAATAAATGGTCCAGGCGCTTCCTGCACCAGAGGAATTCTCCCGCCTTTCTTGTGATCCGTGCAATGCTGTTCTCTGCAGACTTCTTTTCCTGGGGCAAGCAGAGAAGAAGTCTGACTAGCAACCAAAATTTACTTTTCAGGACTAGCAACCAAAACTTACTCTTCGGGGTAGAAATCTGCCTTTTATTTAACTTAAATCCTTACATAGTCAGTTTTGTATTTAATGAAGTCAAAGCTGACAGTGTGTGATTGCCATTCTGCTTTTAAGAAATCTGCCTGAATGCCTCTGCGGGGTCAAATGCTTTCCAGTTAACCCCTGAGCACCAGTTTGGCCTTTCAGCACAAAATAGCATATAAAAAACATAAAGGAGGAAGAAGTTAGAAATGGTGTTGAATGTCTAAGTTATAATAAGTGGAATAATGAAGGTAAACTTGAATCTGATTGCATGTTGTATACCCTTAATGTGATTGTAAGTTAAAACTCAAGTTCTGACACTCAGTGTCATATAGTTGGTGGCATAATGGTAAGTTTCTTTATTCTTCCAGGCTTTTACTATAAGCTATCTAAAATAAAGTGCAATTGCACCTTAAATGTAAGAGTTTAGAGTCAAAAATCAGAAATGTTTGCATGTGTGAATAATAGTACCTGGTATTTAGACAAAAGCAAATGAGTTGCTGACATGAGTAATCATATGTGAATTTAAAAAAAAAATCAGGTATTTCTTTTAATAATTGCTTTTATATGTTATTTTTAGTTTATCTAGTTTTTATCTAGCAGCTTGGATTTTTCTTAGTAAGAATGTTAAAAATGCACTGGTTAAGTTTTGAGACCTAATTTCTGCCTTAAAGGATGTCCCCCCTCAAATTTCAGTTCCTCTAATGTTAAAAACTCTATCACATGGTAGTTTTTCACAGACTCATAGAACCATGGGAACAACTTGAGTTGGAAGAGACCTTTAAAGACCATCTAGTTCCAACTCCCCTTGTCATGGGTAGGGACACCTTCCACTAGACCAGGTTGCTCAAAGCTGCATCCAACCCGGCTTTGAACACTTCCAAGAATGAGGCATCCACAGCTTCTCTGGGAAACCTTCTCCAATGTCACACGACCCTTATTGTTAGAAAATTCTTCCTTATTTCCAATCTAAATCTATCATTTTGTAGTTTAAAACCATTGTCCTTTGTCCTGTCTCTCCAGGCCTTGGTAAAAAGTCTGTCTCCATCTTTCTTTTAAATCCTTTTTATATATTTCAAGGCCATAATAAGGTCTCTCTGAAGCCTTCTCCATGCTGAACAACTCCATCTCTCACAACATCTTCACAGGAGAGGTGTTCCAGCCCTCCGGCAATTTTTGTTCCTCTCCTCTGGAACCACTGAAGGCCCCTGAGCTGAATGAAGTATTCCAGTGGGGTCTTGGTAGAGCAGAGTGGGAGAATCATCTCCCTTGCCCTGATGGCCACCAGCCAGCTCAGGCTGCTTTCTGTGCTGCAAGCACACATTGCTGGTTCAGGGCAAATTTTTCATCCACCAGGATGCCCAAGTCCTTCTCTGCAGAGCTGCTCTCCGTCCCCCTCTCTGTGTTGATAGTGGGGATTACCTGGATCCAGGTGCAGGACCTTGTGCTCAGTCTTGGGGAACCTCATGAGATCCGCATCAACCCCGGTGCCTGTACAGGCCCTTGAGGGACACTGCTTATTACTGGTTTCTGCTTGGACATTGAGCTGTTGACTGTGATTCTTTGGGTGTAGCTATCCAGCCAGTTCCTTATTCACTGAACTGTCCATCCACTTAAACCCTTCTCTTTCAAGTTTAGAGTAAGAGTATTGTGGGGGATCTTATCAAAGGCCTTACAGAAGTCCAGGTACATGGTATCTCTTAGCTCTTCCCTTATCCACTGGTGCAGTCACTTGGTGAGTGACTTAGTGACCACTACACGAGTCAGGCAGTGCTTGCCCTTGGTGAACTCATCTGGCTGTCCCTGGTCACTTTCTTGTCTTCCATAAGTTTTGACCTATCTTCCAGGAGGATCTGTTACATGATCTTACTGGGAATGGAGCTGGACTGCCTCTCTTTATAGAAATGTGTATGAAAAGTAGGGTGTGTGCACTGTTGACTTGTGGAAAAATAAGGATCTAAAAGTGGAGGATGTTTCTAATAAGTACTTGGTGCTTTCTAATTTGGGGATACGCATTCTAATTTGGGGATATGCTTTCTAATTTGGGGATAGTGTTGCATCTTGATGAATGTGTGTGAAGTATGCTTACTAATTACATGTATACAGCTGTAGAGCTGTGAAATGGGACCTGAAAATCACAATACAGTTAAGTCAATCCAGGTCATAATGCAAAAATTTTGTGGGCTTTGCTGTCTGAACTGTTGTACTGATCTGACCTGGAGTCCACCTCTCCCAGTGTCTTCTTTCCAAAGCTTCTGACTGTGGCCACTGTCAGAAGAAACTGTCAGAAACGGTTGTCTATGCCAGCATGAGCGTGACAGCCTTTTTGGGGCTAGAAAGGCAACTTTTTGTCTGGATCTCACCTGCAAATGTTTCTGTCTTGATAAGGCTATGTGGAAGTGCACTCCACAGATTCAGTGTTAGTTGTGTGAGAAGCACTTCAATGTCCCAGCAGCAGGTGTGAAGTATGGGGTATCTTTTGGAATTTTCTCCTGCAGGATGAAAGACAAACTGTCTCTTACTAGTTAACCTTTTGGTAATTTCTTCTGGTTTAGATGGTTATCATTATAGCCTTTCATTTCTGTCATTCCCTCCCTTTCATCTTCCCTCTTACTGGATTGAAGCCATTGCTCTCTTCTTGCCTGCTGAGGCTGACTGAGCAGTCTGTCCATAAGATACTCTGTTACTGTGAAGGATGACAAAGTTATGTGTTTTCCTTCTTGTAGTCCTAAACCCATATTTGCCTTTTTTTGATTGATACCCAGTACTAGGCTCATGATGAAGCTTCTTCTGCAGTGTTTTTCATGCAGTCCTGATGGTTAGCTGTGCACACAGGGTTTTCCCCACCTGGTGTGCTGTTTTGCATTTGTTTATGTTGATAATGCTTGTTTACCTAGTCACTAAGTTCTGAGGGCCTTCTGCAGCTCTTCAGTCACTTCTAAACTTGGATGTTCCTGAGTAGCTTCATTGGTAACACAAACATACCCATGTTTTTCTTTGCTTTTCCAGGTCTTGGAGCAAACTAGGTTGTAGGGAGACTCAGCAAATCTCTCTGCCATTAAGATTTTTTGTTTCTTCCATGTTTTTTCCCCGCCCTCCAGTATTTATTAAACCATAAGTCAAGCAAACACTTAAAACTCTTATGTTAGTGTACTCTGTTGCGTAGGTGAGTCATGATCTTGCATGTGAGTGTAGTAGTCAGACAGAGCCAGGAGAAAGGATTCTCACTTCAGCAGCTGTGACTTCTCCCCTTGTGTAACTGGCAGCAGTCAGTTCACCTACCAAACCAGTATCGGCTTAAAGCTGTAGGTTGTAGGGCTGAACTTTTTTTTCCAGACCAAATCTCCTTCCATAAACGAATGTTTCATTTTTGATTCCTCTGTTTCAGAAACTGGTCTAAATTAGAGGGTTTATGTCATGGTTAGCACTCCACATTTTCATACATAGAATTTTTTATAAGCATCTGCATTGGTATCATCAGAGCCTTTGTTACTTTATGGAAATTTTCATAAATGGAACACTCTGTTGCAGATATGAAGACAATGTCTCAAACTCATTGATCTGAAAAAAGATTATTGGTTTGAGACTATAGAATTAAGAAATTAAAAATTTAGGGCTTTTTCTACTAGAGTTTCAAATTCATTTAACATGTTCTGCTATGCAATTACTTACTCTACTGGACAGAAACTGATGCTACTTTAAACATTTATCTAGCTTTTGATATATGTTTGTATTTATCTCATTCTGAGTTTAAAAACTGATTTGGCTTTTGCTGTTACTTGAATACTTAGTATGCATTCCAGACAGTACTCTTCGGTGCTTACTCTAGCTTATTAAATAAAAAACACACTGTCAAGAGGCACTGACAACATGCTGTGATATTTTTTCCACTACCATGGAAGTGTCAGCTTTCAGAAATACAGTTCAGCAGTACTTGCCTATCCAGATAATTATTTTTTCAAGTTTCTCCCTATGAAACAGCACTTTACAATGTAGACTAAGCTAAAAATGGTGTGGTATTTTGTGGATCTTTGTGCAATATAGCTGTTTGGTGACTATGGTGTGACTTGCAAAGCTTCATACAGGTGTGAATCATGTAGACACTTTTTAGATACCCAAAGCTTTAACAGAAAGGCCTTGTTTGAAAATATTCTGAAATGTAAAAGTAATGTCTTGGGTTTTTGTTTTTTTTTTTTTTTTAATAAAAGCTGTAATACAGTATCTTAGTCATTCACATTATTACATCCCAGCTCCTAAGTATCCTGGTTGAAATAATTTTTCCTACAAAATATGACAATAGGTGAGTTTTGGGGAGAAAGCACTGCTTTGGTTCTCAAGTGTGCTCATATACCAGTACCTCTGATTTTAGGAGGACTAAAGAGTAGTTTGGACTGACTGCCAGGCTTTTACATAAGATGCTGATATTAGGAACTTAACTGCCTGAGCCTCACTCCCTAGTCAAGGAAGGAAAATGTGCATCCAGGAGGAACTTGGCTCTTGGACATTTTCAAGGAAACCTGCCCATTCCCTAACAAGAGGAAGCAGATGGTGCTTAGCTCTCCAACCTGAACAGCTCTGCCAAAAGACCTCAGGTTGGGTGGACCTGCCTGGCACTTCAGTTCTGAAAATTGGTGCCACTGCTTAAATCTGCATTCCTTTGTTTTATTCAGTGTTTACATCTGTTGATGCTGTTGTTTGTTTTAAAGTTCCAGCTTCCATTGGTTCCTATCTTCAGGCCAGCTGTGTGTGCACATGGAAGCAAGAGAAGCTATATTCACAGGGAATCTCCAGTGAGCTGTGCCAGTGCAGTTAAAGCAGCCAATATGTGGATGTTTATGCTTTAGTAGAGGCAGACAGGCACTCCTGTGAAAGCAAGAGTATTGAAACCAAGAGCAGTATTCTGCTGAATTTTCACAGAATTACAGAATGGTTAAGGTGCAAAGGGACCTCTGGAGATCATCTAGTGCAACACTCCTGTCAAGGCAGGGTCACTGTCATGGTTAAGTGTGGGTGCTCAGAGACCTTTCCCGGCTGTTATTTCACAGCCTGCCTCGGCTAGCCCTGGCCCCCCCACACACCTCGGTCTGGCTTCTCTGCTGCCTGGCAGATTTAGCCTGACCGGTGGGTTCCCAGTGTGGCACTCTGCAGCAGGCTTTTGTGACGGCGGAGGCGAAGCAAGGAGAGTCTCTGGCTGGGGACGGCAGGAGATGGTTTATTGAAGGGCACCTGACGGCACCTCTGTCTCGATGTTTTTCCCCAGAGCAGAGCGGAAAACAAAGAGCGTGCATCAGGTTTTAAGAAGGGAATCTCCCAGGGGCTGGATCCTGGGTGCCCTC
>VYXF01001943.1:33829-62492 GCA_013397295.1 Polioptila caerulea
GCAGCGCCCCTGGTGGCCGTGCCCGGAACTGCACCCAGGGGAAGCGCCCGCGGCCGGGCGGGCTGGGACCGGGTTCCGGTTCTCGTTGGGGCCAATGCCGTGGTTGGTGGTGTTTGTTTGCCTTGTTGTACACACCAGTAAAGAGCTGCTATTCCCATTCTCATATCTCTGCCCGAGAGCCCCTTAATTCAAAATTATAATGATCTGGAAGAGGGGGATTTACATTTTCCATTCCAAGGGAGGCTCCTGCCTTCCTTAGCAGACATCGGTCTTTCAAACTCAGACAGTTCTCTAGATGGGCTGTAGCCATCTCAAGCAGTTTTTTGGATATCTGAATATCTGGATCTCCTACTAAACATTGCAACTCTTCAGACTTGGAAAGGCTCTCTACTGCCAAGTTTATCAGCAAGAGCATCTTTGATTTTTTTTTACTTTCTTTTATGCAACACACTGGAGATAATTTTTTTCCATGATCAGCTCAGTAAATAATTCCTTCATAATAAAGAGCCAAATAAGAGCAGAATAATTGATGCAGAAGAGTGTCAGCCATGATGTGAGCTGATCACTGATAACTATGTCCTGACATAGAGTAACCTAACATGTCCTTACAACCTAACAAGCTTTCCCCACATGGGAGTTTCTACAGATTCCTAAGATAGCACTGGTAGTGGCCCCCTCTCCTGCAGCACCATAGCTTGCCCGATTAAATTTTGTGTATAATGGAATTCAACAAATCACCCTCTTTCCTAGACAGAAGTTTCCCGAATTTTTAAAGATCCTTATTACATCACTTCCTTTTTTGTCCGTCCTTTTTAAGTACAAGACTCTCTTCCAAATTCTTTAATCTGGCTCTAAAAGCCATGCTTTCTAGCTTGCTGATTGATTCCTCCACCCTCACCATACTTCTAGTCCCTCTCAAACAGCTCCTATTTTTATGGTAAGGCAGGCCCAAAGCTGAACACAGAGCCAGGGAGAGCAGGCAAGTGCTTCATGTCTCATATTTGCAAGCATGCTATGTAGAGTCTGAATTACATGTCTGAGTGTTTTCTCCCACTCTTGATGGCTTCTGCCTGTAAGTTTCAGCAGATTTTTTTTTTCTCAAAGAGGAAAGAAAATAATTCAAGGGCACTGCTTCTCTAGGGCAGTCCAGAAGCCTTCTAGCTATTTAAACATATGAAAGTTATACAAGTATTGTTTTTGAAGGTGTCAACCATAAGACTATTTGTTCACCTGGCATTACTAAGCCAGTTTTACAACATCTAGGACTTGATATCTGCTGGTTTTATATACTGTGTGCTTGAAGATGGCCCTGGGAGAAGAACGGATTGTTTTGGCACGTTCAGCCACTGCAATGTCCCTGAATATTTCATGGCTCACATTTCCAAGGGTTTCAGCAGGCTGACTCTCTGATTGTGTGTTTTATCTTCTGTTTGCGTCTTTGTCCTTTTTTTTCATAGCTTATTACCTCAGCCTCACTTAGTAGCATCACACATTTATCCTACAATTAGCCCAAAAATTGAAATAATTTTTTCCTCTCTGACACACACACACAGCTTTCTCTGACTCATCTGTGCCCGGTTTAAGGACTATGCCATCAATGCTGTGTCATGATTAAGTGAAGAAGGGATCTGTTTCAGGCCAAGGCTGCTAAATCACATTTTCTGTAAAGAGCAGTGATGTAATTCTGTATTACAATTTTAAGCAGGAAAGCTGATTTAAGATGCTCCTTACCACACTGTCACCAGCTGCCTGACTGCTTTTCTCACACCCCCAGCAGACGTTTTTTCGAAGGACAGTTACTTATACTGCATGGGTGAGAATGAGCAACATGCAGTGGGAAAGGGTGAACATCATTGGCGTTTAAATGACATTATGAAAGTGTAACATGCAATAATGAGCTAGATACTCTGTAAGTAAGTACCAGAAGAGGCATATAGTGATTTCTTCTTTCTCTTTTTTTTTTCTTGTATGATTTATTTTTATTCAGATTTTTTCTGGTTGTCTTTGATGATAAACAGTGCTGTCAGGTTTGTGGAATTCTCTCCATTATTATGTTGTATTTAACTAAATAAGCAATTTTCTGATAGTTGCACTAGGGAGCCTACTGGGAGCCTGAGCACTAGTGATCAGCACTGACTTCCAGAGTAGAGTCCCCTCTAAAGTCTGGAAGCTTTATTTTGTTACAAACAGGTATTTATATATTCCTTAACAGACTGGGAATTATTTTATTCCCTAAACTGATTTGATTAGTGCTTTGAAAGTTTTCTCTGGTGGTGATTTTAGCAATGTGTTGCTTTTGATCTGCTGATGCCAGCCCATCAAACAGTGGAGGACTTGGTTACAGTTCTATGCCTGCTTCTGAATCAGGGTGCAGCAGAGGATTTCCTTCACAGATGGCTGAATAGTTATTTTGTACTGGGAAGTATAACTAAAATAATCCTGATAGGGTGGCAAGGGAGCAAACAAGCCTCTGCAGGCTCCTCTGTAAGGAACCCTGCCTATCCATGCAAATACTGGCAAACTGAGGCAGTTGGTCCCTGGGAGCAGCAGCAGTGGAGTGGCTGTGTGAGTCCTGTCTGGCCAAGTGTGGCTGCAGGAGGCGACCCTGTCAGGAAGCACTGCCTGAGCACAAGGCAGTGAGAGTCATGTAAAAGGCCCTAGGGAATGTGGCAGTGACAGTAAATGTTGTGCAGCAGAGATTTTTCACTTTCCATAGAGGGAAAGGTTCATTTAGTGTGTGTGTATGTGATGGAAGGGTAAACAACAGAAAAATCCAGTAAACTTGGCCTCTAACATCCCAGTCTGTGACTTTGCATGGAAATGTGGGGTTTGTTTTTCAGGGCAGTTCTGAGAGCCACATATTTTCACATTCATGAATCACATAAATGGGACCTTGCAGCGAGAAAACAGCAGGAAACAACAAAATACTGGTCAGGTTCCAAATTTGCTTATACATTGCAGAGTTTGAACATAAATGCAAATGTTTTATATATGCTTTTGTGAGAGGGCAAGAGCATATCACTTAATACATCTCATTCTGTGAGATGTATTTTTTCTTGGGTGTTTATAAAAATACCTTCATAATGGTCCTTTTTAAATAAATCACCTCCTTTAGCAACTAGGGCTATTTTCTATCATTCACTTACCTTTGGAAAATTCCAATTCCTGAATTTAAAAAAAAAAAAAATTACTTTGCTTTGGGAGTTGATATTACATTTACTGCTCTGTGAAGGTAGCTGGTAAGAGGAATAAAAATGGATATTTTTAAAAAAGTTCTTGCATTGTGGAACTTTGGTCTTTGCTTGAATTGCAATCAAGTGTCTTAACATCATTCAGTGTTTCCACAAAAAATTATTTCATGAGGCTGTTGTGTTTTTTGAAGGACAAATGCACAACTGATTCCAATCAGTTTCTTCTCACTGTTCAAATACAAGAGGCAGTATTTCAGGTTACACAAATACTAATTTGTAATCCCATGATCAAGTACCTGTGTGCCAGGCAGCTGCCTAATTGTGCACAGAAATAGATTGCTTCAGTGCTTTTCAATCACTGTATCTTAGCCACTTAGTGTTTTGCTCACGAACAAGATTGGTGTCTTTTTAGTAAGACCTTTTTAATAAGTTTATGGATAAAGCAAGATGCATGGGATGGGGATACCTGCTGTGGTTTAAGTATCTAAGGTCCTAGGGTGATTTTTCATAGAAAAAACTGTCCTGAAGGCTGAAGTGCTTCTTCATCTTGCTATACTTCCAGCTTGAATATTAACTATATAAAGTTCTCTGTCAGTCATGGCCCTAACTAATGCCTTCTTCATGAGGAGTGAAGAAAAACCTTGTTGTACTGTCATGATCAGGCTTGTTCCCTTATTTCCCCACCTTGGAGGGTACTGTGATATCATTCCACAGTAAGTTTCCCTTGGCAATGGAAGTGATATAAACCCTCTCTTCTTTGTTGCTAGTAGCTGTCCATGCTGTAATGCAAAGCTTACTCATGTTCAGCTCCACTAAGGACATCCTAAACTACAAAGCTTTCTTTAATGTTCAGAATATGCTTAAAATTCAATACCTGCAGTCATAATGGCCAAATTCAGCTGGTGATGGAGTCTCCAACTCACCTGAGTTTTTACTGCTAACTGTGGGGAAAAGCCTCCCATAGAAGTACAGAGTACTGTAGTGAGGAAGGGAAGTGCTCCCTGTTTCTTTTGTAGTCCATGAGGAGCTCAGGGCATTCCTGATCCAGCAGCAGGCCTGTCAACCAAAAGGGGTTAGTCAAGGACTAAAGGAATTGGCTCAACACTCCCATTAGAAGAGGCAGAGTCCTCTAGTGCACAGAGCTGAGTTACCCTCTCCATTTGAGTGAAGACATATGATTTGTTTACTTTGATTACTCTCTGAAAAATAACTTGAACATGCAAAGGATCCTCGGGGCAATGGCAGTTTTGAAAGTTGGGTATTTGTGCTGTGGCACTGAGAAGTAGTGTTTGATGGCTGAAATAAAATAGTTCTATGAGATACAAAGGGCTGTGTCCACTTACAACAACAGTGAACTTGTCCCCGTTTTATTGTTTTATTTTCATGGCAGGTCTTCAGTGCAGGTGCAGGTATTCTCTTTAAATTTGTCAGTACTCCGGGGCTCTTTCTGAAGTGCAGAAGAAAATGAGGTTCTTCTCTTACTCCCTGTTCTGCCTAATGTGTAATTTCATGCTCATGTCTATTTCCTAATTAGGGACTAGGTCAATCCATTATCAGTGAATGTCATTTCCCTCAAACAATCTTACTGGCCAAGACAAGTATGTCTGTCTGAACAGCCCATCTGACCAACTTCAATATTTTTGCTCCTTAGCTTCTTCCTGGCACAGTCCGGGTGTGCAAAATTCATTATCCTGGCCGTCCATACATTCCCTTGATCTTTGAGAACACAGGAATGGTTATCAGCTAAGGAAGGAGAAGGCCTCCTGCAGCTAGGATTGCATCCATTAAGTCAACAGACAGAACAAGTCGCTAGTGTTTTACCTTTTGGGTCTCCAAAATTAGGATTATTCTTAAAGATGGATAGAAGGTGGAAATAGATCTTTTTCAAGACCCCGTCCTGCTGTACACTTGGCCGCTGTCCTGCAAACTAGATGAACAACACAGTGGCCTATTAGATAAACTAAAAAGCAGTTAAAAGGCAATGTTCAGCTATTCAGATCACTTGAAGAGAGAACCTCCCCAGTCTGAAAGGCTGCCTGTACCATAATGTTTAAAGAGATGTTTAGTGCATTGTAGTCAATACTGTCTGCGTCTTTAAACAGAGATTGAAAACTAAGTAATAAAAAAACCATTGAACCAGCTGCTGTCTTCAAAGGGTGCCATTACAAAAATGCTGGAGCATGAAGGAGAATGTGCTGAGCAGGCAGCAAGCAATGATTTACCATGAAAAATACATTTTCTTTGCAGTTACCAGATACTGACAAAATGAACATGAAATTTGGGGCTTAAAGGCCTCAGCAGGGAGTTTCACCTCTGATTTTGCTGTGACTGAGATGCTCCTCACTGTTCTCCCTCTAAACTTACTGGGTGAAATGAGACATACCACACCATGGCTTTGGGATTTTGGTGTCAGACCATATCTGTAGAAATGATAGTTTTAATGGCTGTGGTTGCTGAGGTATTCATTATAAGAAAGGCTCTTTTGAAAGCAAAGAGGTGGTATTCAAAATCAAAGACAAAGCCCAGGGTCCTGAAAGGAAAATTATCTTAGAAGAAGTCAGAAATTTAGGACTACTTCTGCCAGAAGGAAGATGTGTGGAGAAGGGTGAATTCAAGAACACACAGCCTGATAATGCTATAAAACATTAAGATTCAAGTGTTGGTTCAGAGGAGTAATATGGTGTAAGCAGTGTGTAATACAGAGTCATGACCAATTTCATTTGAGATGGACTTGCTTATTTTACTCAGTGGCATTACTTCTCCCCTAATCCTCAGCACATCCTAAGGGACAAACCCTCTTGCCCCAGCTGGGTATATTGATTCACACTGCTTTCCTGATGTTCACGCTCTTCTTCACAGGGACAAGTGACAAGCCTGAGGAATTTCGCAGAAGTGCAAGTTGCAAATTCCTTAACACAGGACTGACTGTTCCCTAATATGCATTAATATTTTGAGGAGAGAATGGCCAAGTGGATTTATGTAGGGATTAATGAGATACCACCTCCATCTGCATCAGACAACACAGGTTAGAGGTCCAAGTTCCGCCAGTCTCTTCCATCTCTTCCAAGGTACCAAGATGACAAGAAAATGCTTGTATTTGTAGTATACATATCTGAGCTGTATCTACAATTTCTTGTAAAGTTATAACTGTGTGTGTTCCAAGAGATAAGAGAGAGTATGAAAGTCATGACAATATTTTGAGAAAGGTAAATGAAATGACCTGAGTACTTTTAGGTCAATCTTGCATTGATTTGTGGCCAGAAGATGGAATGTTTAAAAGATTGAAGCAGAATTAATGACAGTCAATAGGGCTTAAAATAAAATAGGGTCTGTCAAATGTACTTTATTTAATTGCTTTAGATCATGGGTTCAATTGATTAGAAGTGTACTGGTTTTCTTGGACTCTCCATTCTTGGACACATGACAATCTGCTATGTTGCTTCTACAGCCTCAACCATTGTCTGCGTTAGGATTTTGTGGAGATTTCAGATGTTGTCTGTAGTTCGGTAGCCTTTACTGGCAGCTGCCTGAGTCCTGGCATGCAGCTGAGAGGGCAGCCTTACCCATAAGTTACAGATGCCTTCCCTGAGGACCCCAGCTATCTGGGCTGCCCTTTGGAGCACAGCACATCACAGCAAATTTTTCTTTAGCAACAATTATTCATGAAATTGCAGTATAATCTTCTGTCATCTAGTGTGGATGCAATTGCTCATATTGGTTGTTCTGGTGACTCAGGTTACACTGACTTTAGGTGCTCTCACAATGAAATGGATGGTGAAAACATGTGAGGTTAGGAAAGCACCATGAGAACATTTTGGAGTCTCATCAACAGCCCTACCAAAGGATATTTATCAGCTTGGTACTTTCATGGTATAAAAGTCCTTTCTGGGGTATTGTATCTAACTGTTTATGTTGTTATAATCTATTCCTGAAAAATCATAATGAGAGAGCATAAAAGTCAAAGTGAGAAAATATATGCCTTGAACAATCCTATCAAGGGTTAAGGTAAATGAAAGCTCAGTATTTTATGAGGAGTATGCCAGTTCGTTGGTGTCTTTCTCCAGGATTTATGTAGATTGGCCTCAATTATTAGGTTTCTGGCAGAAGATATTGGTGTCCTTTCATAGCTTCTGCTATTTTTGACTTGAATACACTTATGAACTGATCAAACCTACAGCAGTAAGCACCCACCAATAATTACAGAAGTACTCATATTCTCAAGTCTGATTCTTGACTGAAATGCCTAAGCTCATACTAAGATATCCATAATGTTAGATCCTCAGCTGTTAAGATTTTATTTAGCACCATTAACTTTTCTGGGGCTACAGTCATTAATACCAGTTTGATTTTGCTTATGAGATGCCAGTTCATGTCATTTCAAGGCAAGCATTTGAAATTCACTTATCTCTGGTATCTATATTGAGCATTAAATGGAAGATTTTTTAAAAGCAGGCGTGTCACCTCTGGGGAACAAAAAGAATCCTTGACTTCCGTCTAACTTCAGTAAACTATTCAATTATTGTTTCATAACATGGCTGACTAGATTTATTTGTCATGTGCCCCTGTAATTCAAGGTTCAAATCCAAACATGACAAAAAGGAAATAAATAATGGGCCCTTTGTCATACCGTAATCCTCCAAAGAGTTTTTTTAGACTGATACTTTGACTATACTTAATGCTTTAGGTATAGAAAAGAAACAAAGATACTTGAGGACAGTCAGCTGTTCTGTCAGCTCTACAATGCCAATATTTGACACAGACAGGAGAGTACACACAGAAAATGCAACTATTTGAAATAATAATCCTTTTGGAAGCGCAACTTGAAACATCTACCTAGAGCATTAAAAGTGCAATATTCCAGTGAGATTTCTCTAGATACTGATAGAGCTGATACATTGACTACAGTTTTTAAGGCAGTAAGAAATAAGCACTTACCTAGAAGTTTTGCTGACTAAAAATTTGTTGGAAAACTTACCTGAATAAAAATAGCCAACTAAATCAAGGCCCTATAAGATTTTTGCCGGTATTGCATCCATAGTAAAATATTATGTGAAAAATATTGTGACATAACCCCTGCTCAATACCTCTACATTCTTTCTTATTTTTACTCCATGCTGTCTCATAACTGCAGTAACAAAGAACAGGTAGCTGAATCTGTTTAATAAATTATAGTCTGATTTTTTTACCTATATTGAGTAGATACACAAAGTGCATATTCATTTCTCTAAACAAAAACAAAAAAAAAATCAAAATTAGGAAATTCTGCATAATCACACTATCATAAAATTTGATAACAGTTTACTTTAAAGAAGATAAACACTTCTAAGATCATCACATATATTATCACTCGTCAGTCTTGCAAGATGCATCTTCATTCATTGTACTCACGAGAGTGCCTGATTTCATTATGATAATTTTCTAACTGAGAACGTATTTAGTATCTGAGCACTTTTTGTGAACAGTTATAATATGTACTTATTCAAATCAGTGGCTGTGTTTACAGAGAGAAGAGGACACCACAGATAGCAGAGAAGAGTGATTGCACATTATCTTCTGTGCTCTTTTCTCTTGAAAACACACTTGCCTGCTTGTCATGGCTGGGAGTCCTGGTCTTTCAGCCAGTGAATTCAATGCTGAGTTCAGAGGCATCTTTTATTTCTTCAAAGCTGTTCAAATAACTTGCAGTGCTCAGTGCATGTGTATCATAATCAGGTTCCTGATGGACAGCCTGGAGGAAAAAGCCACTGGGAAGAGATTTGCTGAGCTCATAAGTCACTGGATTGAATCTTTGGTGAGGGGAATGGCAAGAAAAAAGAAATGGCATACTAGTACTAATTTTGAGTGAAGAAAGCAGGTTACTAGGTCATGCTAGTCAGCTGTCTGATGGGAATTGCTCTTTCATGCTTTCTGGAGTTTCATACAGCTTTTTATCTAGGGTGTATGTACAATTCATGAGCAGCTGAAACAAAGACAAAATTTAACAAATAAAAAATACATCCAAATAAAAAAGGCTATAACACAGTAATAAGTGAAAAATAATAGATTAATACTATCATAGCAGAGGCATTAATTCACTGCTATTATTCATGGCTGTAGTTATGAATATTAAAAAGCCCAAATAGCTGCATCTCTAAGTCAGACTATCTTTTAGAAAAGGATTTCTGTCATCAAAGAATAAATCAGTATTCAGAAATTGTCGGGTGGAATCAGTGAGACAGTAAGCAATGAACCCTCTTCAGGGTTCCTGAATTTTTACCTGGTGGTGATGAAACATATTGATTTATCAGGTTGGCTTATAAAAATGGTATTAGAGGAGGAAGGAGAAAAATAACAGGCTGTGCAAATCTGAGCTTTCAAAAAACATTTCATTATGGCAGAGGGAGGAAGGGAGTGAGGAAGGAGGGAACAGGACAGGACTGTGGGTTTTGAGGTACTCCCGTGTAGATTGTTGCAGAACTCAGAGTCCTCTGGGAGATTTGATAGCCAAAAAAATTGCTCCACCCTCCTCAGGAGAGGCCATGTCTGTGTATGTCCGTGTAAAGCACTCAGGCAAGCAGGGATCTACCTTAGATTGTGCCTAAAGCATATATGTGACAAATTATAGCAGAGTTGTGTGAAATAAAACATCAGTGCTCCACAGACAGCCCAGTTCTGCACGCATATCAGGCTTCGAATTTTGACAGATACAAAACCATTGTCTGCTTTAAATTCATATTTGTGGCTAGAGGCCCATTTAACTTTTAATTTGATGGGCATCAACTGTGTCCCTTGGAACAGAACTCTATTTTTCATTTCAGGGTAAGCCTTTATAGCTGAGGAAAAAAAAAAAAAGAACAGAACTGCAACCTAAAAATGAACATTTAAATCTTTGCAACTGTAAGCCAGCCACTTCAATGAGAGACTCATTTGTCTCCAGGCAAAATTTCCAAGATCCTGGAACCTTTACTTCTTTCCCCAAACAACTGCTCCATTACAGAAGTTATGTATTAAGAGAGATAGCTGCAGGGACCTGCCTGTCAAAACTGTGGGTACAAAGCAAAGCAGTAATTGAACGGGAATGCTGTGAGCTGAAAAACCCAGGTGAGGAGCACTGCCTGATGTCTCTGCCAGCCTAGGACAGGGGGCAGCTGCCTGTTCCCGCTGTAGTTATCTGAATTTACTTCATGGACTTCGTATACAGCTTTTGATTTTTATCTTATTGTCCCGATTCTATCCAGGACAGGGTTAATTTTTGCAGTAGCCAGGAGAGGTCACGGCCAGGATCTGGAGGTTATTCTTTATCACCTCACTTCATTGTCAGAGGCAGGGGAAAGGGAGTGTGTTTTGAGGAGAAGGAGATCCTGCCAGCAGAGTGACGCAGGCAGGCGTCAAAGTGAGCATTCTGTATGTGAATCACTCTCTCTTTTGTTTAAAGCTTTCGTTATTACAAGTGTTGCTATTACCATTTGTGTTGTTATCCCACTGTTCTTATCTCAACCTGTGCACCTTTTGTGCCTCCAGTTCTCCCCAGTCACCCACAGAGGGAAGGGAAAAGGGGAGCAAATGGATGGTGGCATGATTTTAGTGGGAGCCTTAAATTCGGTAACACAATTCCTAAACCACAACACTTCCCAGCAAGATAAATGTGTCAGGAATATGCCTAGTAAAAGACACTTGAAAGTCTGAGAGTTTACTTTGTAAACTATTACATTCAAACTGTGATTGATTTCTCCAAAGGGAGTTTGTTTTTAAAGTATTTTCTTTCTTCACAAATGAACGATAAATTTGTTATCATTCACATTGTTTCTCCCAAGCAAAGGGCACTAAACAGTACATCAACATTAACATATGCATATAACATGCATATCCTACTGTGAAACATAGCCAGCCACAGAAACATTTCAGGCCTGACCCCTCAGTCCAGATGAAAACGTCCTATCCCTTCTTAACACAAGTAATCCCATTCACCTGATGAAAAGGCCGCCAGTTCAATACTAAATATTTGCTACTTAAAGGTTTTTTTGGGCACAAAATCTTGCTTTATTGCCATTTTAAAAGATGCTACTTTGGGAAATGGACTAAAGCAAAAATGTCACGTTTTGGACTGTTTTATGAGTGTTTATTTTAGTAACTCATCTGTTCTGCTGATGCTTTCTTGATTCATGCTGTAGCTTAGATATGAATGCAGCCATGCTGAGGCAGTACAGTACAGGACAAAGGATCAACAAAGACTGGAAGTATTCAAGCATAATTTTCATGCTGTGAAATGAGATAGTGCTTGCATGAAAGACTAGGCAAAAAGATATTTTCTGAATATCTCTTTCAAGAGGTATATGCTGTTAAATATTTTCTTAAGAATATATTTTCAATTTTATTGTATTCGCTATTGAAATATTATATATTTTCTTAAGCCTATCAAAGCTTTAGGCAGAGAAACACAAGAGGGCACTTGAGTCCATTTATTTATTCAAGCTGTTATCAAGGAGAATCCTCTCCACTACTCTGACCCCTTGAAGAGATAAACCAACAAAAAGGTATTTTTAGCACTCATCTTTCTGCCCAGTAGAACAAAAATGAGGGCCATTGTAAAACCGATAGAGGTGGTGAACTAGAAAAGAGAGAGAATTGAAGAAAATGTGTTCTGTGCCTTGGGAATGGAATTTGCCTCTTGTTAAACAACTGGTGAGCATCCTTATTTAAACTGAAATACTAGGATTAAGCACGGGTAGCTATAGGCAATTTGTAAAAAACACCTTAAATAAGGTTTTAAAAAATGATGCTGCTGATTAGGTGCCTTGCTTCCCTTTAGGTCTAAATCAAGCAGGGAGTACTAAAATTCTGGAAATGTAAGTACATGAAATATGAAATAATTTTTTTTTCTTAGACCTTTTAAATGAAATTTTTCTTAGGGCAAAGTTGAAGCTGAAGGTCCAGTAACAGTCATTCTGCAGTGGAAGTTCTTGATTCTGAGTTGGACTGTGATTGTAAAAATGGGTTTATTCCAGCTAGGGAGGCTATATTAACTGCAGGATGTCTGCTACAGTTATCAGTTGATGCATTTGAAAAAAAAAAAAAAAAAAGCCCTGGAATAGAGAGCAAGGATAATGGCAGTAACCTATCTTCTCAAGGACCAAAAGTTTCATTATTCTGTTTGTAATAAGGTACTGCCAGCAGCACCACACAAACAGAAGATACCTTTAATGCACCAGAAAGCTTTATGATCTTTGCTGATTTTCAGTGCAGTGGATTTCACATATATTTTAATTTTTTTTCTCTTTCTCATGACCATTTTCAGTCTTTATTACTTTGGAGCGAAGGGGGATATTTCAGGCTCCTGAGGTTCAATTGTCCTTCATTATGATTCTATATGGTCAGGGAAGTTTTGCTGATAACAATATTTCAAGTCTCCATCCTTTCTAAAAACATGCTTTTCAGGGTAGTAGCTGGGCAAGCTCATCCTAAGTATTGCTGTGGATTTAAGCCCAGCTGGAAAAGAAACACCAGGTAGCCACTTCTCAAGTGTTCCCCCATCTCTTCCCCACCACCCCAGTGGAATGGGAAGGAGAATCAATGTAAAACTTGTATGTTGAGAAAAGAACAATTTAATAATTAAAAATTAAATAATAAGGGATGATGATAATGATGGTGATGATGATAATAATAATAATAATGGAAAAAAACAAAGTGATGCACAATACGATTGTTCACTGCCCATGGACAGATGCCAGATCCCCCTCCTGGACCCAAACTGGCCAAGCTTCTGGGTGACTACCACGAGTTTAAGTACTGGGCTTGATGTTCTGCAGTGTGGAATATCCCTTTGGCCATGCTGCAGAGGGCTTTTCACCTGTTGCCAAAACCCTGGGGCTCATGCCTCCCACAGGTATGGTGCTTTTCTGTCTGGATAATAGCACTCACTCTTGTAGACATATTACTGTTTCTCAGTTTGATTAGGTTTATTGTCAAGAAAGCACTGACTGTTTGTAGAACAATATCACCCTTTTCTGTCTGCTTGTCAGGACCTACCACACAGTCAAAAGTTGTTTTTAGGACCAGAAGGAAGACAATTTGACAGGAGCTCAAAGGAGCTGAAGGCTCAGTTGCATAGGATGCAGTGGATTGTCTCTCATCAGCTCTCATTGGTATTGCTAATTGCTTGGCAATGGGTGAACAAATATGAAAGTGATACAACACAAGCTCTTACTAGTTTAGATTCCCTAACACTGTACTTACCTATTTTGTTGCACATGTGTTTAATGTAACTCCAATATGAGTCTACTCATTGGGAAGCTTGTTTCCTTTGTTCAAGAGACACATGAAAGGACTGTTTGAATGATGAATTTGAATTCCTAGTGCCAGCTGAGTTGAGCCTGCGTCATACATCACAACAGCAGTACAACATGTACTGTATATGACTGAAGTATTCCTTGAATATTAAGCAGTGCATAGTAAAGTCAAGGAAAACAATAAATAAAAAGAAAATTTTTTAAATCTTCACACAGGAAATTTAAATAACATGCACACACAAGGTACCAAGTATTATATTTTTCACAGATGAAAGTTTCAGAGAAACTGTTGTGATTATTTTTTAATAATTATCTGTCATATGTAGTAAACCATCTCTTTATATATATTTATAACCATCTGTAAAATGATGCTAAATTTCCTAAGGCACAACATTGACCTGAAAAATTCCTTCTAGCCTGCGAGATTCAATCTAGTTATATTTTCATTGTTTATGAAGTGAATGGCCCTTTGAATGGAACTTTGAAAGACAAAGTTTTTAATGAAACCTCACAAAGACCATAAATGTACGCCTGGAAGGGTAATAATTTTAAAATCTGTATTACTGAAACTAATTAGAGTGCCCCAGGTATATGGAGTGTTTTTTTAAGCATTCTGAACTTGGCTGAGAATCTCCTAGTGAGTTAATTAGGGCTGAGTTGCCAAAGGCCAGAGTGCGACAGAGGCATGACCCTTAGCTTTGAAAGGCAAGGTCGTGTATGGAATATTTCTCAGTGTACAATTAGGTTGAAAACCAGTTAATAGAGCAAAAGTGCTGCATATATTATACAAGCATATACACTGTATATCACAGACACACAAAATATGGTAGTGCATATATATATATACTATATATGATACAATATTTTATCTGTAATGTCACTGTGCTATTTTAGTGTCAGACAAAAAAAAAGTAAAATACCAAAACCATTTAGTAAATGATGCTTTGGATGTTTGGATGTTTGGATGTTAACAGCTTTTGTAATGCAACACATCACAGATCACCTCAGTCAACTCTGGACAGCTACAGGTGATTAAGAGATGATGTGAATCTAGGAAAATACTGCTGAAGCAGGGTGTATTCACAGATTGTATTAACAGCAGACATATGTCTGAACATGTTCACATTTTCATGTAGCTGGTATGTATTAGTTATTAAAATGTTCCTTATTTGTCTTGCAGAATAAACTGTAAAAGATTCATCTTGATTCATTATGAAAATGTATATAGGAAAAGTTTATGAGTAGATGTATAACTTGACTAAGTGGTAAAATATTTATATTTAGATAAAGTTGTTTTCCATTTTCCTTTAAAAAGAAGATGGGATTGCTTTTCTCCATACTTCACAAGAAGATGGACTCTCATTCATACAAACTGCTCATGGTTTGAGATCTAACAGAGTCATGGGGTATTTGCAAGTGATGAGGGTAATGCTTGCTGATGCTTGCCTTCTCAGTCCATGCAGACTTGTGTTGTGCTGTTCCTCTGCTGTATTATCAGCTGAACTGTTGCTTTTGTTCCCTATAGGCTTTTCTCCACCTCCAGGGGTTGTTACAGCTACTCTGCAGGAGAACTTAAGGCCTTTATATTCTTGCATTGCTGTGGTAACAGAGTAATATCAGTGGGGAAGGGGCGTGCTAAGGCCACCCTCTGTTTTGCCTTTTGCTTATCTCTGGCTTGCTCTTCCTTGCCATTTCCAGTAGTTGCAAACCTTTAGGTTCACTGAAGGGAGACTTAGTGAAATTTGAGAGGAACCTGAAGAACAGCGAAGAGGCCAGGGACCAGCATGGCCAGCAATTGCAAAAAACTAATTTATTTCTCTGACTCTGTCACCAGTGAGCTGTGTAACCTTGAGGAGGTTGTTTTTATCGCATAGCCTCTGAGACAAAGAAAAAGCGAAAGGGGCTGCAGAGCTGCTGGCTCAAGAGATGCGACAGCACAAACCCTTGAGCAGAGCAATGTGATTGCTATCACCACACTCCTCGGCAGCACAGACACCCCTGCTGATTGCTGCAGTCGGGGGTGGCAGCGAGGAGCTCAGAGCAGAGCTCGTGTTGGTTTAACTGCAGCTTGTAGCAGAGCAGACCCGTGCTGGGGGGGCGGGCAGGGTGACCTGTGGTGAGCAGCTTCCCTTGCTGAGGAGGTGTACTGCAGGTGATGCAAGTAATTATGTCCAGGCTGATTGCCACAAAGCAAAAAAAAGCAAACCACTGATGTGTACTAACGTTCCAACAGCTTTGTCACACCACATCCGAGAGTTACCTTTCTGTTGACACAAATGCCAAGGGTAAAAAGCTGACAATTATTGCAAACATTTTCTTCCTTTGCCTTATTGTGACTCTAAAAGCTGCAGTAGCAATGTGTTTTGCTGCTGCTTTGCACTTTCACTGGGGTGTCCCTGAGCAAAGATGATGTATTAAGACAGTCATTGACTTTTTTGAGTTGCCTCCCTCTGAGACCTGTGGAGCAGGGGGGCTTTCCTCTGCCTGGCCCTGCAGCCATGCCCCACTTTGTGCACCCTCTGGTGCTGACACGGCAGTCAGCAGAGGTTTGCTTCCTCTGGAGAAAAGCCATAACCTTAGCAGCTTGGCACACTCCTTTAGGATTCCCTGGAAGACTGAATTTGGATAGATGAGATGACACTGCCATTAGCTTTTAGCTAACAAAATCAAAGTGCTCATAAATTATCTTCTTGGTAGCAAGGCCACATGAATGAATTCATGTGTCAGAATATCTGAGCTATGCTTTTTTTTAAGACCCAGAAGAGGAATCAAAACCACAGTGAGATCTTCCTCTGGGTGCCAGGAAATCCAGCCAGTCTGAGTCCAGCCATACCTGGCCCTGGCCCTCCCCACAGGGTAGGGGGACTAGCAGAGCCAAGGGGAGGGTCATGCCATGTTCTGAAGGTCTTTAATGGGGTTCTGGTCCTGTCTCCCAGACTGCATTGGTTTATTTGGGTGGGGACACTGAAGAAAGTTGTTGGTGCAGGGGAAACTGAGGGGCAGGGGCTGGGGCAGCATGCTCTCTGACACCTCCGGGGGAGAAGAGGAAAGAAAATGACACTAGTTCCTCTGTATAGAGAGACAGCTACTCCAGACATTGCCACCAACAGAGAGCAATTCTCTGCTGCCTGAGAAGCAGAGAGCAATTTTGCTAGTTAATGGGTTGACAAAGTCCTTTAAATGATGACTTTTCCTCTAGGGAAAAATAATAAAACAAAACAATGCAAAGAAGTAAATACCTGCTCTTAGAAGGAAGTCCTGCAGTCTTAAGGCAGATCACAATGTCTTGACTGTCTTGCAGTTATGCTGGCAATTGTGGAAACACTATGAAAGCTGCAGGCACTGAGCAGTCAAATGGTCAGAGCATTGGAATTGTGCACCAGACATCAATGTTGTACCATATTTGTACAGACAATCAACTTTCCACACGTATATGTGTGATTCCCTGCCTGCGGTTCCCAGAAGTGCAGAAGAAGTTAGTGTCTTAACTCTTCACAGCATTGCTCAGAAATTCAGAATAATAAGATATTTTCATTCTTTCTTTGCAGTTTCTTCCTGCGGTTTGCAGTTTCTCCCACATAATCTTCCTGATCTCTCTCTATTTTTCTCTACCACTGGTGGTAGGCAGGTTACATACAGAAGAGCATTTTACAGTACATAAATAATAGTTTCTTCAGCACACTGCTGACTCAAAGCTGGCACAATGGTGTTCATTGAAAAGGCTGGGGACCTTTGCTGATTATTAAATGTATGTGCGTGCCACTCTAGTGCCAGTGGGCTGCTGCAGTGGCTGCCCAGACAATAATGTCCTACCAGGTCAGCTGGGAGCCTGGAGAGCATTGTGGGGGCTTCTTAGTGCTGAGCAGCACAGTGTGTGGGGAACCTTCGCATTTTATTGTTGTGCTAATGGTTATTTGTTTAAAAAAAACAGCTTTGAAAATTAAAATTCGTAAATGGGGGTTTAATATTGTCAGGACTTGTGATTACCTCGTGTGTTAATCGAATACTAACAAATTCTGAACACTATACTTGTCAACATTTTTCTGCTGAGTGGCAGGGCTAGAAATACACGGGGGTTTGGCAGGACAATAGCTGTGTTCTTGTGAATAAACCAAAGGCTTCCCAGCTGCTGGTAGATGTCTTGTTCCAGAGGGCTATTTCTCACTGACCTACCACTGAGCAATGTGGATGGCAGTACTTAAGCACTAAAATAAGCTTTAATTCAAATCATCAGAATCCTGTTAAACTTGTACCACACGGGCCATGAAGGTGCAGCAAGGCAGCTCACAAGGCCTGAATGGTCAACACTTGAACTGGGAACTGACCACAAAGGCAAATGTCCCTTCTCACGCAGAAGTCCTGCTGCATGGCTCATCAGGGGCAAATGGGCTTCAAATACACTACCCAGAGCAAAACATAAGGTGTGATGTGGAATGGTGCCACGCTGCTGCACCACAAACTTCTGTACATGCAGATTTCATCTCAGAAATTGAATTTTTCTGGTTAGTTCCCAAGTAATTGCCTTGTCTGATTGCATTGCTTTTCTCTAAATAAATGTTGTCCGTAAGTAAATTCTGCAGGTCTTACAACTGTTGGCTCTTGAGCTTGATGTTTTCTCAATCTCACTGATGTTTTGTTTATGAAGATAATCATTAACTTCTTGTGATTCCTCTATACCACTGATGTTTTCAGGACAGTCTGTGTTGTTCTGGGTCAATTCCATCGGTATTGCAGTGAGCTGCTCCGTGACAATGGTGAGGGGAATTTAGACTTTCCATTTTATAATAAGAGGAGTACAATAAAAACCATCCCTATAACCCTCTGTATGAACACTATGCTTGGTGACATTCTGAGGGACTTTTCTGCCTTGATTTGCCTCTAAGCCCAATGGGTCATCTTATCTGACCCAAGTTCCTGGTAGCATGTGGGGTTTTTTTTAATGATACTACCTGCAGAGAAATTATTTCTTAAAAAAAAGCTCAACAAAATTATGAAGAGGATAGTTGATCAGACTAAATCACCTTCTTAAATGAGCTATGCCAGTGAAGTTTAAAGAAGTCTTGTGTGAAGACTGTAATGTTCATGGTAAGAAGTACTAGAAATATTCTGTTTATGATTTGTAGCTGCATAACTGCTTCTGTTTTCCTAGCCATTGAAGGTGATTTAAATACAAGGAACTTACCTTTAATACAACCAAATACTTTTGATTGTGCCCTGAAATTCTCTTACTGTTGTGGAAAATAATAGGCAGATATACCCATTGGAAATGATGTAAGATAATGCATCAGTAAAAGATAAAAACCAACCAAAAAACCCCAACCATCCAACCAAAACAAACCACAAAACCCAAAAGAAGCCATTTGACTTTGGATTGATGCAAATATTCAAAAATTATTTAGTATAAGGATGTAAAAAAGATCTTAACAAATACCAAACCTCATTTCTTTGGGCAAACGTTAATGTAAGCAACTTGCCTATCATACAACTTTCTGAAATCAGTGTTGTCAGGTTATTGTCTGTGGAGCAGCCTAAGAAGCAACAAATGCAAGATAAAAACAGAACACGAGAACTGCTTAAAAAGTCAGACTTGCATTGCAGGAAACTGACTCAATGCATACTTTTAAATTTGGAAATGTAACTTAAAATTCACCAGACAGGAGTATTCTTCAAACTGAAGTAGTTTCCTTCTTGCTTCCAACTCTGTGCACAATACAGGAAAGAAGGATGTTTCACTTTCTCTGTCTTTCTAAAGAAAATCAAACTGAAGGGGGTAATTCTCTCTACAATCAGCAAGTACTCACATTTGGAGAAAAATGGAGAGCTTTTATGATTTACAGTCTGCATGTCACTTGGTCATTAGCAACTCCAGATGTTGGGGCATTTATTAATGTCTTCTATTATAATCACACCCATTTTATCATTCTTTCTGTATTTTAAGAACCACTGTGTGGTAAAAGCTGAATATCTGTTAGCTAGAAATATGTTTAGATGTCTCATAATGATATGTGAAGTCCGTAAGTTATTTACCAGAGTAGGAGAAAGAAATAAAGATTGTATATGTGGAAATGAGAGAATACGAAGTTTAGGGGATTAAACAAAAGGGTTTAAAGGTTTCAACAAAACAGTTACTTCGGAATGATGATTTGTACCAGTTTGGGTGTGTTTTCTCTGTTTCATTTGCCTTGAGTGCAAAAAGGACAAAAAACACTATTTAAAAAAATCAGTACTGCTGGTATTATTGGTAAAATGTCTTGGCACTGTTTCAGAAACTTAAGACAGAAAGTTGTAAAATAAATTAATATGTGAAGTCCATTTATTGTAATGAACAGCACTATATTCAAAGTTCATTCTCAAATTAAAATCTGAAAAGATAAAAACTAGTGAGTCTTAAAAGTGCCGAAGAATACAAATCTGCATATGTTGTAAATAGTGTCAATTCTGTGGCTATTTTTAGAAAATAATTTGAATTTTAGTAAGTGATGAGATTGTTTGAATGTTAGTAATAAATTGTGCTGAATAACCTTAGAATAAAAGATTGCTTTACTAATAACTTAGTGTGATTTAGTTTCATATAGAAGACTGTATATTTTGTGTACTCACCAGTAGTATTGACAACGTAATCACAGACTGCAGCTGTCAAGGAATGATTTGGAAGATTCTTCTGTAAATCAAGAAAGAATGGAATAGAAGTTATGACACTATTTGATCTGCCAAGCCAGCCTTTATAGAGTCTTCTTTGCCTTTGCCAAAATTTCTCTGTGTCCCATGGTCTCCATGTCAAGAGCAGAGGTCAGACCTGAAGACTAGTCTCACCTGACTATAGGTCAGGGCACATAGATTTTAAAACACAAATAAGAACTGCAAGTTGAAACATAGCATTTGAACTAATGTTCAAATGCCAATGCAGCTGTGTGCTCAAACAAATTTCCTTCATTAGAGTTTCCCTTTGAGAATAAAATTTCAGCTAAATTACTCTGAATCAGACAAATGGCACTAGTACTGGTCCCACAACAGGTGCTGAGTAGTGGGGGAAGCATGATTTGGCAGATTCAAGAGAAGCCCAGAAGCCCAGCCTATGACTTCAGATCTTGGAGACCTTTACCTTTCTCATCAGTAGGCTGAACATTTGCATGATTCCAGGGTTAGAAAGTTTGTTTCTTATCTCTCAGAGATTTCTCACTGCAGAGCTATCATTTTCTTGAGTGATCTCAGTGGTCTGAAATGAGCTCTTTGTTCGCATCATGCTAAGCACAAACAGAGGCTTGCTCTTTCCCTGGAAAGGTAAAACCTCCACAAACAGAACATAATCCATCTGCCTGTAACTTTTCAGTTATCCACTGAACTACTACTTTTTCAAATCTCTGTGCCTGACTATGGCAGGTACTGGATATCCTGTACTGTCTTCCTCCTGACTCTACAGACCCTGGGCAACTGTGTCCCATGATACTACTGATGTGAATATGCAGACTTTTGGGAAAGTCTGATGATCTGTTCTGTTATAATCTGCCTGAGATCTATTCTTTCAGGAATACTTGAGGTCAGGAAGACTGACTGACTCATCTATAGTTGTAATTTCTATTTATACAGGGCTAGTACACAGAAGGTGCTGGAAAATTCCAGTTGTCTGTCTCCTGAGCAAAATCAAAGCCTGACTGGGTGCCACAAACAGCAACCTTAATGCAAGCCTAACATACACAGTCCACTGTGAGTCAACAGTGTGCACATCACTGCTTCCAATCAAAATGCTTATGGTCGATAAGTCTAATGATGATAGACTCAAGTTAGCCCATATAGTACCTGGAAGTTGCCATCAGTTGCTTCCTTGTCACAAGTTGAGCTGATAACATCCATTTTAGAAAATGTTATTGCCAAACTCTGTATATCTCATTAAAACCTCATGTTATTATATAAAGAGCCATGCTCCACACTATCTTTTGGCAATGATGGGCAAGTCTCATGCTCCAGCTGCATAGTCTTTTGTCAAATTGAGATCTCCTTCTAATTCATCTAAATATTCAGACCTCAGAATAGCACAAAGACAGCACTTCTGAGGATAACTAATGATACTTCACAAAATTCAAATTCTGGCCATCTACCAGAATTCATTTTGCTAAATCAAAGTGCAGTGTTCCTTTGTGAGCTGATCTGATACTAAAATTGAATGCAATTAGAGGCATGCTGAATAGTTTACCAGAAATCAAGATCTCCCCTGACTCTGTAAATATTTCAGACTCATTCTAAGAGGAGAAAAATAAAACTTTAGCTTCTGTTGCCATGTCCGAACTTACTGTCAACATCACAAATTATAGTGGGATAAACAATGTGTGAACTCATGTCCTGTCAAACCCTGTGATAAAGATTCTTCCTTACTTAATGATAAAAACAAGGAAGTTTTTCTATTTGTTACTAAGGGGTAACCTATTGGAAACTATCTAGCACCTGTCACTGAGTAGGAAATGTCAAACTGCTGCTGCAATTTATTAGGTGCCTGTACACTGTGTTTCTTTCTTTTGGAAGTGGAAAAGGATGTGCCATGCAGACACATAGCCTGATAGCATTATCCCACTGTAAACTAGGTGTTCCCAACATTTTTTTCCCTTAGGTAACACAGTCAGTGGCAGCTGTGGTCATACACGGAGCCTGCCATTCACGGAACATCCAGCCTTCCAGTGCCAAGCCTCTACCACTCTGGAGTGATGTATATACTGCAGTCTGAAAACTTGTTTCATATGCTGCATTTCCTGGTAAGCTTCCTTCATCACAAACCAAACAAAAACATAAGAAAAATAAAAGTCATATGGGCGAATTATGCAACTATAGAGCATAGTGGTTATTATTAATCAGCTCAATGTTGATTTACAAATGTACTCCTTATCATCAGGAAACTTTTGAAAGTATTTTTGGATTGTTGGAAAGTTTCAGCCAACAACTGTGTGTGGTTTCTCTACATCTGTGCCTTTTCTCTCAAACCTGATTGCCTCATAATTACAGTGGCAATGACAGCCTCACCGCCTTATTATTCTTCCCCTAAAAATGCACCTTTGAAAAAAGATTTCTTTGTTGTGTCACCTTTTTGACCATAAAACCAATAAACTATCCTTTGCTATGTAGAAATGTTGGAATCTCTATTATTAACTTCCTTATAACAAGATTGTCATTTACTAACTAGTGACTCCCCGTAAACAGCCTGAGACATAAACATGGCCTGAGAACCTTAGAATCACTTTATCCATTGGAATCTGTTTAATTTTGGTAGAATAAATGTTCAAAACCCAGAGTCTTGCAGAGTATTCCTAAGAGAAGAAAATTGGGCAATTTGCTTAGGCTGTCCTCTGTATTTCTGTTCTTCACAAGTGTGCACAGAGTCCTGTCTGCTTGAACACGGGAAGTATCAAACACTAAGCTCCAGTGCTGCCTCCAAGATTCTGGCAGCTGTCAGCTCAAGCCAGAAGTGTGTTTAGTGTTCTTGCAATAGCAGAGGTTTGAGGGTCTTTTCCTCATTAATTTCCAAACTCTCTTTCTCAGCATTGTATATGCCTCATATACATCTGTAAGAAAAGGGAATCCAGAAAGCCATTTTGCCTATGAAATGTAAATTCAGACTCGGTCGTTTATATTTTGGCTGGGCACACACACTCTGTGTTTCAGCTGCTAAAGAATGGGTTATAGCCAATGGCAAAATCCATCCCTTAGAACTGCAGAAATTAAGCAAGACTACACTTACCCTTGGGAGTCAGGTAATGCAGGATCCAGCTTGACTGTTGGTTCTTTCTGGCTTTCTCTCTACATGGCTGAGAATAGCTGCAAGACCAAGGAAGGAAGCATCCAGTTCATGGAAATCCTCAGTGCTTGCAAGAAATGCGTTAAGTGTAAGCTCTGATTGCTGCTCTGTTTGCCAGTCTTTACCACTTTCATTGCCAGTCTGAGGTGACAACAGAGAATCTCAGATGGATCTGATGCTCCACATGATGCTGTACTTGAGAAAACTTTCAGCAGAACTTCTGAGCAGGTATAAAATAAACAATTATTATTTTTTTATTTTCCAGAAGACTTTTAGCATCATTTCCAGCCCATTTACCCAGCCAGTTCAGGTTCAGTTTTCTAGTTGCAAGGCAGCTGAAAGAATTTCCTAACAGGCTAGCAATAATTTGAGTGCTGAAACTCAGAAGAGGTAAAACCCCATATTAATACCTAGGCTGAGAAACAAAGTGGGTTTCTTCACTTCTTATGTCTGGTGAGAAGTGTTCACATATGGAGTGGTTTCCTTTGTTCAGAGCATTAAATAGATCTATATCTTCTACCCACCTGCTTGCTTTCTTTAACAATGCAGAAATGTAGAACATTAGCAGCTGCCCTTCATTCTTTTATACGATTCCTTAGTACTACAGTTGTGCTAGTTCAGCTACTGTCAAGGAGAAGTATGGGGCATTAAACAAGCTCAGGGAACCAGTGCACATTTAAACCATCCCAGCAAGAGGGTCTATCTGGGAGCTAAACGAGCAACAAGAGCCACTTTATTGGTCCTGTTAAGGGCCTGTATGGAAGGAAGGAGTTGTGAATCACTGAAAGAAATGTTTGCTGTCCTTTTTTGGACAAACTTGGACTGAAATCAGCCTCTCAACTCAGAAGCTGGCAGGGACATGCGTGCAAGCACACATACACAGAGGAAATGAGTAAAAAGGAAGCACTTTAAAGCAAGGCAAACCCAGGAAAACCTTTTCAACTTAATTGCTTATTAGATGCAGTAGGCATCTAGCCGAATCGTTATTGAAAGGAGACATTTGTGCAGTGGTAAGTTAATGCCTGTGTAAGGTCAGTGTGTTTCTACAGCTTACACTGGTTCCTTACCTAGATTTTTCTAGAGCAGTTTTGTACAAACACAGAGTGGTAATAACTGTTCTATAGAGCTAAATTACAGACTTCTCTGATCATGTGTCTGTCTGCAAATAACAACACAATGCTTGAAGTTTTGGAATCAAAATTATTATAATCAGGTTAATGAAATGAAATGAAATGAAATGAAATGAAATGAAATGAAATGAAATGAAATGAAATGAAATGAAAGGGGAGACACTCATCAAATTTAAAAAAAACCAAAAAAACCGCCTAGAAGGAAAAGGAAATATACAACACTTCACTCACCCCATAGTGTCTAATTTGCTTGTTTTATTGAATTGTCACCAACAAGAATTTTAGTATTCTTACTTGTGTATGTCACTGCTGTTTTAACAATTTAGATTACTCATCCTGAGGAAATAGAGTGAGAGACATCTATTTAGCTTTATATTGCACCACTGTTGGAAGCCATTTAGGTTTTCTAATTTAAAATGCAACAAAAGATAAAACATACTCGCAACTGTCCTGGAAAGGGGTCGGGTGGGGATGGGTGGGTGATTGATCTAACTAAAGAGAACATCTCTGTCATCAAGATAATGGAAAAAGCTTGAGGTTTGGAATGTGAGAAGTTCAACAAGGGGCAGAATATACTCAATTTAACTCAACTTCAAGTAAATGAAAACCACACAGAGACTTGTCTCGTAACTGGGGAAAAGATAGAGAATTTGTCTCAGTTCTCTCAGTATCTAATAGTGCAATACCCTAGAACTGCTGAATAATATTATTGGTGTCTAAAATAGGACTTTGTCATTGGTATTTTAAGTTGAAATTAAAATAGCAAAGTAATTTCTAATTTGCTAGCATTTTTCATATCACTGGATTTTAAGTATCGAGGGAACAGATTCTTCTAGACTGCATTATGCACAATCTATAGATATACTTGCTTAGAATTTTATTTTTCTTAATTTTTTTCTTTTGTTCTGATAGTATAGGTCCTTGGCAGTCCTATACTTTCTTAAAGTATGTTTCATGACTGCTTTTGTCTTTTTCTCTTGCCCTTTGGAGAGCTATGAATGTCTTGTAGGCAATGGATGGTTTGGGTAGAACAGTGAACTGAGGGTTGTGCCATTTCCACATCACCTGCCGGCTAGATACATTTAAAACCTTGAGTTCACTGTTGTTAATCTCAATCTCTTCCACTTTCTGCTTTCTGGCCATAGCCTGTGGGGTCAAGATACGGACAGTGAGAAGGAATCCAACTGAATAAGAAAGACAAGCATCTTCTGCAGCTCAGGACAGCACCAAGGCAGAAGATGCAGCTTAGACTGCTCATCAAAAACCAGAGAAGTATACTCAGGGAAAGGAGAGTATACTTGCCTAGATATTACATACTAGAAGAGTATGTTTTGACCCTAGTATTAGCAGATAAAAATATCTCGTCCATGGATGTGTGCTCAATAGCTGCCTTTTTGTGTTATGTGAGGACAGAAAATAATGAATGGTTTGAAAAGAAACTAACCATAGTTGGGAAAAGCTGGTTTTGCAGAAGAGATATGTAAAAAGTAGGAAATACTACTGTAAAAGCTGAAAAATGATTTAAAAAAAATTCTTCAAGTCCATTGACCTAATATTCAAATGCATATTATAGCTCTGGATGAAAGAAAATAACTGCATAAGAAGTGACACAATTCCCACAGATTGCCTACTATATCTTAATTGGATTATCTTCCTGCTTTCAGGAGTTTAATGTGAACTGTTGTAACACTGACAGTAAGGAGGTTTTTCATATCTTTTCCTCTTGTTTTTTTCAATCTTGTTCTAATCATTAGTTAAATGAGCCTACGATGCAATGATGAGATACAGAAGAAACAAGAAAGGTTGGCATCTGTGTCACCATTTTTTTTCCTCCCATAAAGTCTCATTTTTACCAGTTTTGGTGATTGTGACAATTCTGTGGCTGTGAGTACAGACTAGAGAAGGCTGCTTCAAGGAGTATTTGATGACAGAAAACAGTTTGTGTAGAAGAGTAGGTCTTCATATTGCACTGTCTTGGCTCTGTCTGTTTAGGCACAGGTATGTAACTGTTGTCAGACATAAATTACCCAAGGTATGTAAAACTGAAAACTTAAAATTTTACAAAACACACTAAAGCTGAGAGCAACATGGCAACTATATCACCATACCAGATCTCTACCCAAGCCAGCTGACATAAAGAGAGAAGTGTTGGCTGTTCAGATCTCAATAGAAAAATATGAAAACTCCAAAACTAAAATAAGTCTGGATGAAAATCGATCAAAAACATTCAAAATTCGTAGCAGATATTGCCATAATGTGGGTGTGTGGCATCTGACCTGAAGATGTTAGTGTTCTAAAATTTTTCTTCTTCTTTTGAAAGTATCCAATATTTCTTCCAGTATAACAAGTACAATCTGGCTTGCTCAAAGGTAATCTTATGTAAAGCAGCCACATTTCTTTTGGTCCTTAGTTATGGATGGTAAGTTATTATTCTTTGCAAGAAGAAATCTAAACAAACTTGTAATAGGTTACAAATAAAAATAAAATTTTAATGTTTAAGGCTATTTGAACATTAAAAAAAAACATGATGAGATCTCTGCAGAAGTAATAAAAATCAGAAAAAGATAGTACGTGTGAAGAAGACGTAAGGATTTTACCAGCCACAAAGGGCTTCAAAAATCTCGCAAAACAAACAACTTGCAAAGCCCAATTTTGTGGTACAAAAGAAAACAGCAATTCCCATGGAAACATAATGCTCACAGAAATAGAAGGCATTGCTTAGAAATCAGCATCTGTTATAACCTCTTCTGGAGGGGTGCATCCCTCTTATTTTAGGGAAGCTATTACCTCTTCACGGTTGTATTGTGCAAACCACCTATTCTTCCAAATTATCTGACTGAAAGCAAAAGTGACTGCTCAGTTCCCTGATTTGCCCAGGTTTTGTTCATCAGAATAGCTGTTGTGCACATCAGTTTTCATCTGTGTTTTCATCACAGCTTGTTCAAAGACTCAGTAAAAGTGCACACAGTCAAAAAAGTAGATCTCTGCCCCAGTTACACAGAGATATATGATGTGGTTTGTTTTAATGAGAATTAGCCCCTTGGGTCATACATTAAAAAGAGTGTCGTCTTCTGTTTCTGTGTAAGCACTTAGCTGGCAACCTACAGGTAAACAAAAGGTTTTTGTGCCCCAGTTCAAATACTGCAGCATGAAGAAGAAAAGAAAACTCTAACTCACCAAATTCAAGAGGAAACTGTAAACTCTCCACAAAAATAAGCTGCTTTGAGACATTGCTTTCAAGTGTTTGAATTATGTTATAAAGTGGTGAATTTCAACTGATTCTGTCAGGGACCTACGAGTCTCAAAATATTAATTTCCTAAAATGAAACCTGGGTAGAGCAAAAGACCATGCCAGTATTTTAATAAAAATAAAAAGGAACATTGGAGCTTGCATGTGAGCACAACTGAAGGAATCTAGGAGGGAATAAGCTTTGTCAGAGCTCTGACAATGGGAAGGGTTTGAAGTTGAGACATCAGGTTTTTAGTTGCCGCTGTGAGCCATATGCTAAGGAAAACAAAACTGCTTTAATTTCATTGTATAGGAAAATACTTGCTTATGGACTAAAATGAAATGCAATGCCACTACCAGGAACATGACAAGACAGTACTTTTCAGATATCTAGAGTCCATGTAAATGATAAATAATGCAGCTTTGTTCTTACAGTTATGCTTTACTTGGATTTCTAAATACAGGTATGCATATGTGTTTAGGGAAGAAGAATTAACATAGATGTTTAAATAGTGTGAATATTGCTTTGTAATCACAGCAATCCATTGACATATATTACAGTTAACAATGGGAATGGGTGGAAACTAAAACTTGCTAGTGCTTATCCAAAAAAAAAAAAAAAAAAGATTTAGTAGTAAAAAATATTAGAAAAGGAGTAGTGAACAAACCAGAAAACTAGGTTATGCTGTAAGGACTCAGTGTAGTTTATACTTAGAGTACTATATGTGCATCTATATTCCCTTCTCTCCACTCTGTACCTCCAAAGGACGTATGAAGATTTGATAAGATAAAAGAAAAGCAATACAGAAGGCTGGCCAAGCTTTTAGAACAAAAAGACATTATGTGGACTGTCCTAGTTTGGCATTGATTTAAATTTTAGTGTGGAGCAATTCCCTGTTTGGAGCCCTGCGGACGTAGCAGAGAACCAGTCAGTAGCCACTCTTCAATACTGACACATAATTGAGCCAATGGGGGGTGGCTACGCCTTTTGTGAACACACATCCTTCAGACAGAAATGGCTGAGAGTGCCTCTCTTGGCTTCTGGCCTTGGAAGAGGTGGCGGGCCT
>VYXF01001943.1:63291-110023 GCA_013397295.1 Polioptila caerulea
AGTTGATACGATCTATGAATTCAGCTGTGTGAAAGCTGCAAGACATAGAAAAGTGAATAAAATTTTGTTTTCCGGGCAGCTGATTCATTGTAGAAAAGTCTCCATAGCGTAAGAAAAGAAACTCTTCTCCCTAAGTGAACTGAGAGAAAGAGTATTTTAAAGGTGGTAAACCGACTAAAAGTCGTAAGTTTTATCTTTACATTTTCAGTGAGAAAGAAGTGTTCTGAAAGTTTATTCTAATTTCCTTATTATTGTTTTCCACTTTAATTCTGTTAATAATATTTTCTTTATAAGTTTTCAAGTTTAGACCTGCTTTACTTTTTTTTTCCTTTTGATCCTATCTCACAGCAGAAAATGAACCCCAAAATTAATTAGTGCATTGGCTGAGAAACCATATTAACCCTCAACAGGACTAAGCACATAGTCTGGAAAATATGGTTGAGAGGGGAATGTGATAGAGAGTTTGATAGATTATGAAAGGATGGGAGTGGTTAAAGGGGAAGAACTTTCAGTGTCGATGAAAGATCTATGAGTCATCAGATAAATCTAGGAGGTAGTTAGTTTAAACAAAATAAAGAAGAATATTTTGCACAATATGCTAATATGCTAGAGGAGTTCAAAACTTATAGACTTGTTAAGTCCCAAAGGTAAAGACTGAGAAACTGAGTGAGTGCAGGAGATCTCCCTGGGGGATTGACAGTGCCTATGCTTTTTGTTACTCTTTATTGACCACTATCAGGGCATTTGGTCTCTTGCTATACCATATGTTTTTTATAGGGTGCTTGAATTCCAGCTGCAGCGTAAGTAAATGAGGGTAGAAAACTGTCAAAAATATTCAAGACAGTGATATGATTTGCATTATTCTCATACATTCATCATCACTGTTTTTTGCTCATTTGTTTGGTTTTTTTTTTTTTTGTTTTGTTTTTTTTAATGAAATGCACTTTCAAATTATACTGCAATTCCACAGTTTTTGGAAATAAGTACATTGCATCTGAAGCAGATGAATCACCATAGAATCACAGAATCACAGAACAGTTTGAGCTGAAAAGGACCTTTAACAATTGTCTAATCTAATCTCCCTGCCATGGGCAGGGACATCTTCCATTGGATGAGGTTATTAAAATCCCATCCAAACTGTCTTTGAACATTTGCAGTAATGGACATCCACAACTTCTGGATGTATGGACAGGTAATTAGTACAAAATATATGGATAACTATTTGGTACAGATTCTGTATTTTGATTTTATTTGCAAACCAAATATTAACCACAACTTTAAATAATATAAACAGTAATAATTTACTCACTAAAATTAGTTGTGTCTTCTCTTTTGTGTTCAATGGAATGACTCAGGTGCCTCCATGCTAAAATAAGCATTTGTTGTCCTGACACAAAGAGGCACCTGATTAAGCAGAGTGCTTGAAAATTTGGCCAAAAGTTTGAAAAGCCTCTTGTCATTATGTATGACTGTTGACAGATAGATAAGAGTAAGGCCTGACTTTTCAAATATTTAGACTGTTTACAAGCCTTCTCAAAACGCAGTCCTTAAGGCAAAACTCAAAATTGTTCAGAAGTTTAAAGACAAAAACTGAGGAAAAGGGCATATTTACAAGTTTGCTAGGCAAAGAATGCAGTATATTAACAATTCCTCTCCTTTTCTGTTTGTACTCAATCATCACTACTTCTTTTATCCTCTTTAAGAGATGTGATGATTAAATAACAATTTAAAACAAAAGACAGGGAGAAATTTATATAAACATTTAGTTCTCATCAGCTAAGTCTGATTTCTCTGAAGTCTATTAAATATACCTTTATAAGTGCAGTGTGGCTCGCTTGTTCTGAAATGGCTGTCATGTTTGCATAGCAGTAGTCAAAAGTATTTATAGCTTTCACTTTAAAACATGTGCCAAATATTAAAAATTAAATTAATCCACCACTGCTAGTTCCCAGGTTTAAATCAAGAATTAGATGCTCAAATCTTTCAAAGTCCTTTTTTTTCATCAAAAATCATTAATGGCAATCAAGAATACCTACCTACCTACCTACCTACCTACCTACCTACCTCTGTTACATAATTTCTGTCCTTCTGCTAACCATTATTAATTTGCTTTGGCAAATGGTAATCCTGGTAAGACTAGCAAAAATGATTGCTATTCAGCTGTAACAAATCCCAGGTTCTGTTGCTGACCTGAAATGCCCAGGTTAAGTAAACAAAAATCTTCTGTGCTTAAAAAAATAACTTTGCCCCATACATTGCAAGTGTCTGGTCTCTTCTTTTAATACTTATCTGAGCCTCATAGCGCCCTAAAGACAAGGTATATCAAAACTGTTTGAAATCACATGATCATATATCCTGATTAATTTCAACAGATATATATGGGGCACCTCAAATCATCTTTCATGGGGTTTCCACATGTGGTGTCCTTAAACTAACAAACAAATATGTACAGTTTAAAGGGCTGTTGGATAGCAGTCAGTATCTCAGGGGACTGTAAAAGAATAATTAAAAGCATTTTTGCATCTTGCAACCAGTAACAAGTACTTTCCAAATGACTTCCACTTGAAGTCAAAATACTGATCTCATCCAGCTTGTAAGGAAGGCATAATTAGAAAAAAAAAAGATGAATAGAAAACCACCTAGCTGAAGTATCTAACAGATATTTCTGATGGTAAGGAATTAGACATTATCAAATTTGTGGAACATGGCAGTAGTGAGTATTTTTTATGTGTGCCATATTTCAGACTGGGAAAAGCCCTACTAAATAGCCTATGACTTATTTATATTGTTGAAGTCCTTGTAGAAATACAGAATTACCACAGTACACTAAAAATTCAGTGAAATATCTAGGCAAAACTGCCCTAAAACTTTTAGAGAGCCAACAACTACAACATTTGTGCACCAGCAAACCCCAAAGCTAAAAATACAGTGAAAATAATGAGAATTTCTGCTTTTTTTTTTCCAAGCTGTCATTTGTAACTCAAATTTCTAGTCTAATGCCCAGTATGAAAGCCTTTGTGTTTTATACAGTCCTCTGAATAAACTTTTCTGTCTGTCTCTCTTAGTACCTTAATGTATTTTTTTTCAGCAGAGTTCACTTATTTCACCTAATTCACCTGTTGTAACCTTTGTATTGCGAACCCCCAGAGCCAGGGTCACTATTCAGAGAGCTTATTCCTGTTTTTCATATCCTAAAAGATGTTTGTCCATATGACTTGTGGTTTATTAATTATGAAGTCAGTGGCAACATTCTGACCTTAGCATATTTGCAATATGGTTGGGTCAGTAGTTCAATTTGAGGTAGAAACTTCCATAGATAATGGTTTAAGCATTATTAAATTGCACTGTCAGGACATTTTGCTCATGAAAAAGAGTGCTGTAAAAGCTGTTGTCATAGGATGCTGTGTGTTATTGCCTTCTGAGTTGATTCTCATGTCAATTGTGCTCTTGTTGATAAGTGGAAAGCTTTAATTTTTTAAAACATTTTTGCTGTCTAATTTCCAAGGGAACTGAAAGTGCAAGAGACCAGCAGAATAAAGGGCAAAAAGGCTGACACAACAAAGTAAATGAGAAAGATGAGATTGGTGAGGCTCAATCTGTAAACAGTGGCACCTACATCAAAGCTCAGTGTCTTGACAACCAAAACAAGTAGAGTTTTGAACTGAAGTTGGAAGAGAATAATTCAGTAGAACAGAGAGAGTATTATTGGCCTTTCTGCTGCTGAAGATTAGCTTACATTACTGAAAACAACAAATATTTAGTATTGTTCCTTTAAAGTAGCTGTGAGCTGTTGTGTGTTTTTGTATGTTTCTAAAATAGTGGCAATGCTTCCAGACCACCTTCCAATGCTTCAACCATAGACAGACCACGTGTATTGTATACACAGTAAGTAAATACAGTTTACCTGGGCATAGGAATCTTTCATGTGATGTAAAGTGCTAATGGGAATATAGCTATGGCTTAAAAATGGAAATAGAGTAATGAAATTTACAAAGTGCTCCAGTTTCTGTATGAATTACAACAACACCAGGGCTGAGTTAAAGACCAATTCTAACATGAGGAGAAGGGGAGAGACAATTATTGATTTAAATGAAGGATTGTCCAAGCTCTATTTCAAAACATAGGTACCCTGGCTGTGACTGTCAAGTATCTCTTTGTATTGCTGATATTAAATTGTGCACTTCAATATTAGATGCACAGTGAAACTGTATAATATTTTTAATAGTTTGCAAAAGAGGTCTGCAAAGGATAATATTTAGTTTGAAGTAGAATTCTAGTGATGCCTTGGAGTGGCTAGAAGAAAGGCTAGACAAGGTTAAGAGAATAAAGTAACTATTTATTAAAGGTCTTCAATAAGTACACCTTGGGCAGTCTAAAACCTCCGAGAGGGGCTGCACTCAGTAGGGACAACAGTCATGAGTTTTTCACACACATAAAAGTTTGGTCCATTTGCATATCAGGGGTTAATCCTCCAATTACAGCTTCAGGTAATGAAGTCATATACCCCCAGTTTGCTCCCCATCCTGACTCACTTTTCTTTATACTTTTCAAGACCTAAGGCAGTAGGGTGTCCTTGAGTTACAGGCTTAGAAGGATTGTTTTGTCTGACCAAAATGTGAAGAGAGCTTACTAACTTTCTATATGGAGTTTAGAGTTATACACTAATGCAGTGCAGGATCTGAAAAATATAAAAGCTAAAATCCTAAGGCATCACTAGTCCATCACTTTTTCATGATTTACTGTATTTAATGATGACAGTATGTAATGATAACCTATACTGAATCATTCATGTTTCTTGTAAGTTGAATCAGAGCAGCTCTCTGGAGAATTAATTTCTTGTTGCAGCTGTTCACTTCTACATTTACCCTCTTCTGCTGAAGATTGATCAGGGTAGTAACTTTGATATGCTTTCTTGTGTGCCATTTATGCACTTACATTTGAATCCAATCCAGTGGTACAGTCCAGTTACCCATGCAATAGCAATTGTGAAACCAAAAATCTTTGTGTTTTTTCACCTTCTTAACACCATAATTTAAACTCAGCCTGCAGGGTCTCTTTGCCAGAAGTAATTTGTATTAACATCATACATATCTGAAACTTCTATTTGGTTGCACCTTTGTAATGACTTTCCGTTTACTTTTGCTATGATATTGCAGCTTTCTTCCTACTGTGGTAGAATTGGGATTAGGCTTTGGGACAGTTCCACTCAGTGAGGTCAGATTCTTTACTAATTCCATCCATCTCATATGATGTAAAACTAAATTAGGGCCAAGAATACCAGGCAATTTTTCTATGCATTAACATTCTTCTGTGTAGCAATGGTAGAGAATATTGTATGAGAAGAAGAACAATTTACTTTCTTAAATCCTATATACAGAGACACACAATATGAATGGTCTGTCCAAGTATCCAAAGAATAATTTGAAAAATTTTGAAGGTGCAGCTTAACAAGCAAATTCTCCCTGATAGTATACTATGGGAATATTTCTTGGAAACATTCTCTAAGGATGTTCCCCTCAGGTCTCATGACACAGCTTGATGGATATTGTGTGGCAGAAATTCCTGATTTACTGGTAGTGCTTTTTGCTACAAGTAATCTACTTTTACTTAAACACTCAGGCCCTGAATCAACAAATATTTAAAGGAATGCTGTGGTTCAAGGCTGGAATGGTCTTACTTCTTGAAATACCATTTTAAGATCATCAAATATATTACCTTTTTTGATGATGTCAACACTGACAGCTGGGAAAATCTGTGTGGAGTTACATTCACATTGAGGCCCTCAAGATTTGAGCCCCTCAAGACCTGAATCAAACTTTGCAATTTTTTTCAAGTTAATCACTAGCTATAGCTAGGCAGTCATGACTAAGCAATTCCATTGTGAACATTGTGAGCTTGGCTAATCTTTTGTTTTAAGTAAAAAGGAAGGCAATCCCAAGATAAATGGGCTATCTGGATGAAAGCCACGAGGAGTGAAGTCAGCAGATCTGAGGTGACTAAGGTAATTCAGATACTGGGAGATCATGTCCAGCAAGACACTGACCACCCAAAATTACCCCAGACTGAAAGGGAGGGAAGAACTGCTCATGTGGACTAATTAGCATGAGAAGTCAGAGTTGTAACTAGTAGGGGCTTGAGTACTAACTAATAGTAATAACAAACACTGCTCATAATCTGTAGAAAATGCTGATGCCTTTGTTAAAATGTATAAATAGTGTAAAATTTTGGTGATCAGGGAGCCAGACTTCTGTGGGTTACCATCCAGCTCCCTACTTTGTGCTTGCTAGAATAAAAATTAGAAACCTCCCTGCAGTGTGAATTGGCACTTTGCACTGGATTGCAGGCAAAAGTCTGCATTTTGGACAACAATATCACTGAAAGGATATAACCAGATAAGTGCTAAACAATGTGATTTCTTTTGGGGTTTTTTTGCAAGTTTTTCCACCGGAATCTTTCTAATAATGCTTTGGTTGGATAATATTTTTGACATCATAAAATACTTTGGCCAGGCAGTGCACTGAACATTGTTCTAAAACTTAGTGACAATGATGAATCCAGTATATTTCTATAATTAGAAGCTGAGCCTTTGCTGTGCAATTTTTTGATGTAAATGACTCATACAGTCTGTGAAGCTACTGTAAATTTGGCATACAAAAATTTTAAGAGATGTAATTGAAAAAAGCAAAAGTGACTTGATGCTTGCCTCATCATATATAAACAAAATTTTCCAAACAAGGTTTTTGAATATATTTGCACACGATATAACTAATGCCATGGCTAATATCTATCCATGTGTGTCCATGGTGCTTTACAGATGACATCAAAAAGACAGTGGACAAATGTTGACCAGGTTCACACACAATAAAATGGCAGGAGGCACAAGGAAAAAAAGTCTTAAAATTTGTTGCAATTACTCTCCTCCTAAGCTCCCATTAATTGTTTTACTAACTTGATATAAAAACAGTGATTCAGATCTGTGAGCTGCCATTTGAGAACTGGGAGCACATCCATTTTTACCCTACTGTCTGTTTATCTACTGTGGAGATACTCATCAAAATCTCATTTTAAATCTTTCTGACTGCCAAATAAGATGATATGCAAATTATTCCATAAATTGTGCATTTTGTCAAAATGGAGTTGAAAAAACTACTTTATTTCCAGACCTTTTGAGGCTTGTGAACATGTTAGGAACATTTGCAGTAGAAATGTTCAAGTCTGTGTTGGGGGAGGGAGGAGAAATACCTAACTACAATTAAAAACTTGTAACTACATAGAGAGAAGTTTTTGTAGATTTTGGAACATTAATAGTGATTTGGAAATGTTTTGGCTAGCCTTCCTGTAATTCAGTGGTAACTCTTACAGTATTTCTTCCATGGTGCTTCACCGTGAACTAGAGTATATTTTACATAAGATAGTTTTCCCCTCTGACTTTCTTTCCTCTAGGAGACACATAAGCAGCCCAGAATACCTTTTGGGTTAATAGTTTTGATACTGGATAACAGTGTATTCTAGTGTTCTATAATGTATTTCCTTCTTGAGGAAAGTATCTTGGTGCTCCATAACAAATAATACATCAAATAAATAGCATATATTTTGTTGAATTCTATACTGCTTCAAGTTCTCATGAGCTCTCAAAATACCTGTTAAGGGATTTAGGTTTGACCTAGTTGGAGATACTGTCAGAAGTGCCAATTGACTCTAGATGAAGAGCAATGCTCCCTGACAGATGTGTACCTAATGCAAAGTTGGGTCCAGTTACTTTTTCATTGCATGCCTTTGTGCTGCCCACTGCGCCCAGGCAAAACCAGTCTATTTTAATCAAATTGCAAGATGAGGAGTATAACCAGACAAATTATCTCCAATGCTGGTAAATCCTCTGTGTGTTCCCAATTGTGTTCAGTGTGAAACTCAGCTTTATGATATATTTGCTCCGAGTGATGAACAAACAAGTGATGCAAACAAGTTTCCGTTTCTAACATGTTTTAAAAAAATAGACATGAAGTATTCATTGTTTTCCTATGTTTTAAGCAGTGGCCTTGGCTTTCCAAGATAGACTCTGTGTGTGCACATACCAATCATGGTATGCTTTCATTTTGTCCAGTCTTTAGGCACACAATCTTTAGAGTGCTTCAAAATAACAGTAAATCACATAAACCCTCCTTTTTTGCATTAACAAACATGCCCAAAAACATTTATAAAGATCTGAGACCATACAAAAATTCAGAGTATAATGAACTTGAAGGCATGGGAAAGTGTTAGACTGTGTATTTCAGAACATTTTTATACTGGCATTATTGCCACAATATACCTGAGATTTGTTATCTAATGTTTTGAAGATTCAGTGCAGTGGGATTCTTGGGTTAAATTTTGTCACTGTGCTGAAAAAAGCCTTTGTAAATGCTCTTATATTTTGAAAAGAGGAAGTAAACATTTCTCTTGCCTTCAGTTTTCCAGTCTATAATTCAGTGATGGCTGTGAGGTGTCAAATCAAGGCTCTTCATGTTTTATTCTTAACTTGTAATTAGAATAAAATTGTTCTATTATGTATTCTAATATGTTGAATTTGAAATCTATCTAAATCAGAGCTTCTTATATATCTTATATAAGATATACTTATAGAAATATGTCTACAAGTGAGGCACTGTCTCACCAAAAGTTCCAATTTATTCTATGGCATCAAATCATAAACACCAATGGCACAAGTCCACTATGATGTTTTTTGATATCTCATCTGTGTAGGCTGACCTAAATCTCAGTCCCCTGTACTTTCAGTCACACAGTGCCTCACACAGCTGGATGTCTTTTTTACTGAGTTTCTCAGTATCAAATTCCTGATGTTCTTGTCTGCTAAGCTCCGGAGTGCACTGGAAGCACTTCAGTAGGTGAATAATGCCCGTGCTTCCCACAGAAAGGTGTCGTATCGCCAAGCATGTTTGGGGCTCTGGGTGTAGGTACTGGTCATTAGGTATGTAAGGCTGAAATCCAGCCTCAGTGCAAGAGATTTAGCAAGTCTCTGTGTGCATTATTTCATTCACATTGAGAGCAGTGGGGCCAGTGTGTGGTAAACACTGTCTGGATGACAGGTGTCCACCAAATCCTCTCTGTTGCTGTGATCCTCAGCTGGGCAGGAGAGAGAAAATACAACAAAAGGCTCATGTATTCACATAAGGACAGGAAGAGATTACTCACCAATTACCTTCACAGTCGTAATAGACTCCTTTGGCAAATTAGTTTAACTTATTACCACTCAAATTAGAGTAGAATAATGAGAAATAAACCCAAATCTTAAAAGCATCTTTCACCCATCCCTCCCTCTTTCCTGGGCTAAACTTTTCCCCAGATAAAGTCCCTCCTCCCCTCCAGTGGCACAGTGGGGTGGGCTGTGGTCATTTCACCGCGCTTTGTTTCTGCTGCTCCTTCCTCCATGGGGTGAGGACTTCTCACACTCTTCCCCAGTCTGTGGTCCCTCCCACAGGACACAGAACTCTGTGAACTTGTCCAGTATGAGTCCCTCCGACAAGATGCAATTATTCACGCACTACCTCCAGTATGAGTCCCTCCCACCCGGTGCCGTCCTTCAGGAACAGTCTGCTCCAGTGTTGTCCCATGCCACAGGGTGCAGTCTTTTCAGGAATGCACTGCTCCAGCATGGGCCCCCCACAGGGTCACAGGTCCTGCTAGGAGCATGGACTCCTCTCTTCACCGGGCCACAGATCCTGCCAGGAGCCTGCTCCAGCACAGACTTCCCACAGGATGCCATGCTGCTTCAGGCACCCTCACCTTCTCCAGCACAGACTTCCCACAGGGTGCCATGCTGCTTCAGGCACCCTCACCTTCTCCAGCATGGGGTTCTCCTTGGACTTCAGGGGCACAGCTGCCTCACCCTGGGCTGCACCTTGGGCTGCAGGGGATTCTGCTCCAGTGCACTGAGGACCTCCTCCTTAGTTCTGCACTGACCTTGGTGACTGCATGGCTGTTCCTGTCATAAATTCTCATTCCCCTTTTCTCTGGCTACAATTTACTTCTGTGTAATATCTTCCTTTCCTTCTTAAATCTGTTGTCCTGTAGGCACTACCACTATTGTTGTTGGGCTGAGCCTTGGCCAATGGCAGGTCTGTCTAGGAGCCAGGGGGCATTGGAATCATTAGACCCTGAGGAAACTTATAGCAGCTTCTTACAGAAGCTACTCCTGTACCTCCCTGCTTCCAAAACCCTGCCATGCAAACCCAACTCACAATAACAACTGTTACCCTGTGCAATTCTGACCTGTGCCCCTGAGAGTAAATACTGATTTTGCTATTGACTGCAGAGTTACCCTTGGATTACGCCATGTTGATAGAACGCAAATCAACCTAACATTTTCTTTGCGAAATATTTTGTGCATCTCCATGTATAAATGTATATATGTATTTTGTGCCTTGAAATATGCCCTTGAGATAAAACATATGCTTCTCATTAATTTAAAGTACTCTTCTGCTATTGAGTGACTGCAAAACTTGTTCTCAGTTTATTTATTTTTGTTGCTTTCTTTCTGCACATGCAGTAAGAGTAGAAGTTTGTAGGCTTCTCTAAGCTGTTGCTCTCTGTCACTTGAGTTGGTAGCTCCCAATGTCCATGTAAATGTTTTGATTTCTGTCTGGACTTCAGTTGGAGTTGTTACAAATTTGTCTCAGACCATGACACTAATTAAGAACAGCTAAGTTGAGGTGAATGGTGTAGCTGAAGTTGTTCCCACCCCAGTACCAGGAGGAATGCTGCCCAGAAATCTTCAGCTTTTGCTGAGAGTGGAATACAGTCGTTGTTTGCAGATTATTGGTTTGTGCCTTCTTTATGTTTTGCTTTCTGATTATATTTCTTTGCTGGTGTGTGCCATGATTTTAATTTGATTTTTTTGTGGCCGCTTAAGATAGTCTTTTAACTACACTGGGATATTATAGCTATAATATCATCAGGAGCAGAAATTTACATTTAGTCATTGTAGGAATCACTGAACACATGCTAATTTTCCTGTTAGTAATTTCCTAGTCAATAAAACTTTTAAATTTTGCTGGATTTTGCAGCATTCTGCTGCTCCTGTGTCTCTGGATATATCCGAAGAGAACAGATTATCCTTGATAGGTCTGTTCTTTAGTATAGCATACCAAATAATGTGCCATATAAATTATAAATTGCCCATATAAATGGGTCCAAATTCTTCCCCATTCCTCTCTTTTGCACAATGAAAAAAGGCAGTTAGTATAAGGTGATCTGTGGAAACTTCACTTGGAAGTAAATTAATCTACTCCGTTGTCTAAAACTGGGAGGTTTCTAGTATAGTAAATACCCAAAATCCATTGTGAGAAAGTAGCTACTTCAAATGTATGATCCTTCCCATATGAAGAAAGGCAGTGAAAACACACAGTGTAAATTATTGTCTGGAGGCACCTTTTTCTGGGTGGTGACTACAGAGAGAATCTAGATAAATAGCCTAGATACATCAATTTTAGACTATGTTGTTGAATGAAACAATCTTGTTCTCTTTGTAGATGGCTTTTTACCGTACTCATTCCCCACAGGCTGAGGCAATGAATCTTGCAGCTGCCACAGCTCCAAAGGGCTAATGGCAAAATACATTTAAAGAAACAGATTCAAGCGACGACATTCCTAGCCTCCTAATAATGGTGTCTCAAACACAGCCTCTGGCTCAGCAAGTTAATAAGTTGTAGGTGCCAGAAGATAGGAGAGTATCTCAGAATTTACCCACTTAAACATTATGCATTCTTAGTGAATATCTCCAATGATTTACCCCACAAAAATGAGCAAGGTTTTCAAATCCAATCACGTTAACCAGCCCCAATAACATCACAGAAGAGGATACTATGGAAAAAGTTCTGCCGTCTTTGCTTATTTCTTAAAAGCATCTGAATATATACTGGTCATGGATCCTCTGTAGCCATTTGTACTTTCTTGCCAACTTAGTGTGAAATATCACCATATTAATTATTCAGTGCTTTACATCTGCTTTGGATGAGGATGAGTGAAAACTACAAAAAGGAGATGACATTTATGTCTAGGAAAAAAAAAATTAATTGTGGCAAGAATTAAGAATAAATTTCAAAATAGCGCTGTGGGAATAAAAAGTAGGAAGTGAAAGTATTTTAGAGAGGACAAAAGAGAAGTCACAGAGACAGAATGAGTAGGTAATATTTGAAACCTAGATCAGCAAGTAAGCTAAAGCAAAATAAAAAATAATTCCTACAATGAAGACAGATAAATGGCTATTTCAGAATATTTTCATTGGATTGTAACAAAACCTCAGGGAGCAGCATGAATCCTATCTACAAACAGAGTGAGCAAAGTATGAGGGTGAGGGAGGATTGGATGCTCAGAAGCAGCCAGTAATGGTCGTGGCTCACCTGAGGAAAATTAGTAAAATACTGTGGTTTCTGTAAACAGAGTCCAGTTGTTGGGAGGTTTAGTGTTGTTTTTTTTTTCTCTCAATAAACTGCAGGCAGAACTTTGTTGATGGACAGCACTGCTCCATGAGGCTGATGAAGAGGCATCTCTGTTTAGAACAGATCAATTTTTTATCAGCCATGCAGTAATAATTGAAGTGAGAAATATTTCCCTGAGATGACTGGCTTTGCAGGTGGGCTGGTGACCTGAGTCACAGGCAGTGGCCGTTTGCCTTAGCAGATCATTACTCTTAGTTATGCCCTGTGCTTCAGTTACCACTGTTAGAAGCAGAGTATGGAAATAACCCTTCACTGGGGCCATTCATTGTTAGTGGTTATAGGCTGAGCTTATTGACCATGTAAAAATACACCTACATTAGAATAACTGATATCGTATGGAGACAGAATGTATTTTCACTGCCAATTCAGTATTCTTCTGTGGATTTTATGATGTAAGCATGAGTCAGCTCACAATGTTTGAACTGTCTCTCAGTGTATTATTGAAGCAATATATTTTGGCATATACCCCTCACTATGGTGGTACAATTTTTTAAGAATTTCAGCTTTTCAAACATATGATTTTATACTAGTCCTTATGCAGTATTTGTACTACTTGCTTTACACATTTTTTTTTTTACACAAACTTTTAATTTTATCTCTGCTTCAATTTTTATCATAGGACAAGAGACAGATGAAATCTAGTAAATTGAGGAAGAGTCTTTAGCTCTTTATGTTATCACATCCATACAAATAATAATTCAGTGATTCATTTTGTTTCTAGTGCAAATAGTTATACAGCTAAAACCTTTTATTTTTACTTTAATTTAAACTTTTATAATTTTTTATTTTGCCATATTAGAAGTGTCTGGGTGCCAAAATCCCAGAAAAGAACTGGATATACAGGCAGAAAAACTGAACAAAATCTGTATTCAAGGTCCAAGTATTACCTATTTTAGGTCTCAAACCCCGGTTGTGATCTGATCTGTACATTTCCCTTTGGAATTTTTAAAACTAAAATTTTTGTATAGGTCTTATCCTTTACAACAGTAACAGCAAAGTGCTTTGGAAATTAAACAACAGTGCGTTGGAAATTAAAAATGTCAACACTGAATCTGTTTTTCTCAGGTATATTTTAAAGTTGAGTTATGCCAGTTGCTTTAATATTTTAACTATTATCTGATCAGCAAGAACAACAACATTTATCAACATTTATCTTGTTGACCCTTTGATGTGTATTGGTGAATATTTTTAAAGGCATTAATACTTTCAAACTGAGGATGCAAAAGAAACAGCTGTCCTATCAGAGCTGTCATATGATGAATGGTGGCTTTGTAAAGATCACTTACTTCCATAAAATGCAAAATGTGTTCCAGAAGCAAAGAGATGATTGGCTATTATTTTTCCTAAGGGAAAACTGAGCATATTAATATGTGGGTTTTATTGCTGCATAGAATCATAGAATGGTTTAGATTGGAAGGGACCTTAAAGATCTTCCTGTATCAACCTGCCTGCCATGGACAGGGACATTTTGCACTAGACTAGGTTGCTCAGAGCTCCATCCAACCTGGCCTTAAACTTTCAGGGATGGGGCATCCACAGCTTCTCTGGACAACCTGTTCCAGTGTCCCACTACCCTCACAGTAAAGATTGCTTCCCATTATCTTATCTAAACCCATCCTCTTCCAGTTTAAAGCCATTCCCACTTGTGCTATCACACTATGCCCTTGTAAAAAGTCCCTTTTCAGCCATCTTGTAGCCCCCCCTTAGCACCTTACAGAAAGATGCCCTGGAGCCTTTGCCCCTCCAGGCTGAACAACCCTAATTTTCTCAGTCTTTCAGGCCAGAGGTACGCCAGCCATTGGATCATTTTCACGTTCCTTGTCAGACTTGCTCAAACAGATCCATGTCCTTCCTCTGTTGGGGGTTGCAAAGGTGGACATGGTACTCCAGGTCTTGTGAGAGTTGAGCAGAGGGGGAGAATATATATTTGTGTGTGTGCATGTTTTTGTGTAGGTTCAAGCAGGTGTAAAAAAGAGAAGGAAACCATGATCAAACACAGACAATGTGAAAAATATAAATCATTCACAACTTAGCCTTATAGAAGTTGAAAGGTGGTGTTTTATGAGGTTTACTTAGCTTATCTACAGACCTGTCTTATTCAGAACATCAATAGAACAAATCTGTTTGATTTGCTATGACTAAAAATATTACTGGGGGAAAAAAAGTCTTTATAACATTAAGGCTTATCTGCTTTTGTTTGCACCCTGTTTTATATTGTCTGGATCTTTCTTTGTGGTAACATCACAGAAATACAATTATGATGATTTTCACTTGAGGGACAGAGACAGAAAGCTAATGTTCATGTAGAAAAATCTGACGAGAAAATAACTCAGATACAGGTGCAATATCTGCAGAGGTGTTTATAAATTGACACCATCTAGGAGTTATATAGTGGCTCTGTTTGAGGCAGAGCCTATCTTCTTTTTTGAGGATAAGTAATTTCAAGGAACTAGACAGTAAATATACAGAGAAACTGTCTAGGATTTAAAAATGCAACAGACAGCTCTCAAAGACCAAAATGTCATACGGTGTCCTTTTATTAAGAAATATAAAAATGGCATAATTTCTGATAAACAATTTTTTAGAAATAAAAGAGGCTGTATTCAGCAAAGATTTGGAAGCAACCTTTGGAACATCACATTTTAAAGGAAGTGAAAAATGGAAGCTAGGAGCATGACAGAAACTAAAAAAAAAATATTCAACAGAATTAATCTGCCTTAGTAGGGGATCCAGTTGTAGTTTGTGAGAACTCTTCTCATTGCTAAAGGGTGTTCATGTGTAGATTTGCCTCACTCTGAAACTCAAAATATTGTTTGGGATCCAGACTGATTTCTGATTATTGTGTCTTGCTTTTCACTTGGTTTTAAATTCCTTTGAAATTCAATGGACTTTCTTGACTTGTCCCATGTTGAGTCCTCTTAATATTCCTTTTGAGAACTGAGGAGTAGCATGACCTGGTTACTGAGAGACATGTCTTTTACTTAACAAAGTTTCTGGCCAGTATAAGCTCTCTACTAAGTACCAGATTGTTCACCACACATGTACATTCCACCCCATTTCTTCCTCAAGACAGGGTAGAGTTTAAACGGCTGCAATAAGTTTACTGTTAGCGTTGAGTAGGTTTTCCCAGTCACACGTTCCGGTTTGTGGAAGCCTACCCAACAGAGATCTCCACTGCCTGTTGTACGGCGCTTTTCACAAGGAAAACTGCTGGTGCTATGGGACCACTGATAACTTTTCCAATACTCTATACAAGGATTAAGTGTAAGGAGGATATGTTTAGGTTAGATATGTGTTTTTCAATAAGGGTAGTGAATGGGCACAGGTTGTCCAGAGAGCTGGTGTTACCCCACCCCTGGAAATATTCAAGGTCCGGCTGGATGGGTCTTTAGGCAACATGGTCTAGTTGAAGATATGCCAGTTTATAGAAGGGAGCTAGAGGACCTTTGAAAGTTACTTTCCCACTCAACTCTTTTATAAAAGATTCTTTATGTGACTATGGTCTTAAACATAATTTCTGTAGCGTTGAATTACAAAGGAATGAGTCTTGTTTAATTGGCGATTCTATTTTTGTGTTAGTACAGTCTATCATAAACTGAGAGCAAGCTTTAAGAACTTCCTGACTAAGCAGTTTTACCTCCATCTGTCCTTTATACATTGTAGATGCTGGTGCTTTAAACATGCTGTGAACGAACAGCAAACTGAGACTGAAGTTTCTGTTCTTCATTTATATTATTGTTGAAATATCCACATCTACACTGTATTAAGCATAGAGGAAGATAATATCCCTGACTCATCTAGTATGTTGTCTAAACAAACAGGCAAAATGACATCCTGGATGACCAAGCATTAAAGTATGATGAGTTCAACTCCTAACATAGGTGCATTGTTGCGGTGCTTGTTAGAGGGTGTAGTGAGTACGCCTGAACTGCAGAGTGCTTCTGCTCTGTGAAAACAGGCATCAGTTGTGTATTCTGGCCTAGCTCCGTTCATTGAGCTCACTTACATCAATAAGACATGCAGAACTGGGGCAGAATATGCAATAAGGATTTACACTGCAGATGTTATAGGGCTCCAGTCTGGTGCCTGAAGTGTGTTGCCATAAGGCGTCTTAAAACAATACTTTATTGATGCCTCATATTTAAATTATGTAGAATTTTAAAAAAAAATGCATAAAACTATATATATTCCACATAAAAAATTTAGTATATTTAATATATTTAAACTAGAACAGAGATGAAACCACACCTGTGGCATTTTCTCATAAGACACCTGATAAATGAAGAATAAATCTAGAAGCCAGCAAGTTCTTGCAATTTGAGGAACAGTCTGTTATTTTTAACGTCATTTTTTTTATTATGTCCTACAGAAAAAAGTATAAGAATTTAATGAGTGCTCAGCCATTTGCTGATTTAGTAAGTATACTGGGCTCTAAAATGTCGCTGTCTTTGTTATTGCGATCTTTAAGGTGAACCATCTTCTTCTCTGAAAGATCTAGTGAAAAAGCAAAGAACACAGTCTCAGAATTTGCTTCTACCATCATTTCTATACGACACTTCCAGTCACAACTGGGGTGTCTTGGGTATTTCATATTATGCTGTACATTGCTTACCCATTTCACTGACTCTTCTAAGAACTCCTTGAACTGGAATTCTGAATTAATAATTTGGAAAATGATGCTTTTGCCTGAAATTACTGACTTCATTACACACTGGACTTGGCCTAATATATTATCACTTCTCAAATGTGGGTCTTACGCTTTCTGTAGCAGATCGAAATTTGTAGATGTCTTTTTTTGTCCATTTTGTCAGTAAGAGGGAGGAAACCAATGAGGTTCTTTTATTTCAAAGTTTTATATATGTATGTGTGTATTCTAGTCCTATTTGGCAAAAACTGTTAATAATTGTTTTCCACCTGAAAACTATGTTATGACATAATCTATAACCAGGATGATGCATTATTGTTTGCATATTTCCATTTTATGGTATAAAACTGTACATCTTATGCTGAGGAAGCTTCAAGAGTTCAGTGTCCCTACAGATAAGGCTGCTTTTCTTTAGGAAATTCAGTGTAAACTGAGAAGCACTCAGCACTAGTAATTATAGCCTTCCCTCAAGTGCTCTTCAATGCTTTAAAAGATTAACTTTTACTTAAGGATTTTGATGTGTGTGAGATTTACATGTTACTGTATCTACAACGACAGCAAGATGGACTCATTCAAGTTACCCTGGTGAATAGTATCCTCAAGTCAACCAGTTGTGGTATTCTGAGAATGACAGAGTTAACCATCCCTCTGCAAGGAATTAAAAACTACATTTTTATTATATGTCTGGTCTGTGTTGTTTGGTCAGAGGTCTGGTGCTCTGGCATGCCAGGTGAGACAAGCTGACACAGTATCAGAAGGCTTTACAGGACATTTGTCTGCTGTAGCTTGTTGTAACACTGAAATTTCATTCTTGTGGGAGAATGAAAGAGAGACTTCTTTGCAGTCAGATTTCACATTTTCCTGCAAAAACACATGCTCCTGTTTTGTTTCAGACTTTTTGTTTTAAACCCTTCATATCCCCTTTTCCATTAATATAGACATTATTTTTTCTCAGCGGCAGGAGTTCGTGTTTAGAATCTGGTTTAGGTTTAGATTCTTTGTGATAGAGGAATGAAAACAGTGATGCAAACATCTACTGTCTACACTGGTAGAACACTTCTCATTCATATAGCACAATAATATGAAGATTTCTCTTACTCCTTTCAGCAGATAGAATCTCTCAAAGCAACAGGATCAGTAGTCACAACATTATTGCATACAAGTGGTCAGCAAAAGTCACTGCTGTGAAATTTGTTCAGCTTTGTTTCTTCTGTGGGAAAAGATGCAGAAAATAAATGAAAGAGATTACAGGATCAGTAAATGGTCTTTGTAATAATGGCAAGTCTTGAGAACTATAACTAGCAGTAGTAATCAGAAGATAATTATTTTGGGTTTCTAGGAGATTGTAATAAAAAATGGCTGGGAAATCAAGAAAATACCATAAAATGTACATGATAAGGATATATTCCTGCTAAGAAATTAAAAAGGTTTAACAATTCCCACTTGTTAATGTTTTTATTAAATTATGAGTGTGTATTACAATAAACACAATTATTTGTATCTATTAATAATAGAAAATTATACTATTATTTATATACTCATTATTTATTGTTAATATATTTATCAATAATACTATATGTATTGGTATTTATTTTATGTATTTATTTATATTGTTGAATATTTTCTTGTTGATAATTAATTCTCACTAGTAAATTGCAAAGAAATCTAAAGCACAGAAAATTTGGAGAAGGGCCAAGGACTGAAAAAGAAGTAAAGTGAGAATGTTAGGGGGTTTGTTTTATGTGAAAGCATTTACTTTTGAAAATTAATTAAAAAACTCTTTTGTTTTGGTATTTGGTGCGGGAAACAGAGAAGTGCCTCTTACTTTGAATATATTGTTTTACTAATAAATTGGAAATACTGTTCAGTAGGAAGGCTGGCACTTTTCAGGTGGCTTTGAATGTGCAGTGTCCTTGGACAGTGTTTGAAGAGTACAGTGATTGACAGCCTCTCGTAAAACCTCTCAAAAGAGAAAATTTAAGAGAAACCCTTTAGGAGAAATTTCTGCTTCTGATATAGCTAATCTCATGCCTCATCTGATGGCAACCTGTTCTGACCTAAAACTCTTTGAATGCAATTTAAACTTCAGTGTGCCCTGAAACTTCAATTAACCTAGAAGAAGTATACAGCAGGAAGCTGTTGTAAAAGGTATGAAAATTTCAGATAACCCTTATGAAGCAAATATTTAATTTCCAGCCCTTACCTATTTCTTTACACATATCATACTTGTGCACACTGGTTACCCACCAGCCTATTTCAGAGTACCCAAGAGCTTCTTTTGAGCTACTGAGCACTTTCCATTCTATTCCCAGCACTGGTAGGAATAAAGCTTTGTCATTTCAGTAGAGGCTTTAAGTGTTCTTCTAATTGTAACATCTAAAATGAGCTGACAGCTGATCTTATAACAGCAGTGACAGAGGGTATGCCAATGACGAATAGCTGGCTTTGTGCTACTAGTAGGGAAGCTGTGCAATGCATTGGTGAAAGAGAAAAGAAAAAAATGCATAATGAAAAGGCCTGATGCATTTGGAAGAATGTGTCAGACAAGTATCCTAATCCTGTTTTTTTCCCCTTCACACTGTTGTAGCAGGCATTGCTTACTTTTCCTCTGCTGTGTTGAGCAATGCTCTCTACTTCATTCATAGTCAGTCTGCATCTGAGAGAAATTTATGTTGCATAGGCAAGCTGGTTAAAGCATCAGTCTTTCTTATTTATTTGACATCAGGGTAGAAGCCCCAGTACAACACAACCTGTGAGCTATACCTGGGAACAAACTGCTATATGTTAGGACAGTAGAAGTATCCTATTTTTTTTTGAAAGTGGATTGTAAAAAAACCAAAACTTAATCTAATCATAGTCCAGAATTAATCTTGAGCAATTTAGTATAAAATGCCTTTGAAGGAAGGATGAAAATTAAGTTAGGGGAGTTGTGCTTCACTGAAAATAAAAATTTTTTATCCACTAAAAATTTTTAATTTTTATGTGTTTGTTTGGACAATTGCACACATATGAAAGGTTTGAAATTCTGTACCTCATGATACAGGAAGTTTAACACCTCTTTACACATATCTAAATGACTCTGCAAAATGCAGGTAGTTGAAGTAAAATTGTTTTTAACTTTACAATGTTTGTTTTTGGTACAAATGCTTTCTTTTTCTTTTTTCCGTTCAGTGAACAGCATTTTGTTGCTCACACTCTGAAATTTTCATTCCTAGTAAAGCATTTCTGTTTTGTAAAATGGCCATGAAATGAGACTGAAGTGTTAACCTGACCAGACACGTTAACCTGACCAGATTATAAGTGTCACAGCTGAGAAAGCATGCATAGAACAGGTGCAAAGCATTTGACAAAAATCCAAGTAGAGATCCACATCTTAGAGGGAAAAGGGTTTTGCTTGTGCTACTAAGTCTGTCCGTTTCACAGGTAGAACTATTTATTCTAGTCTAAATCCTTCATACTGATTGGCTGCTTCTGCTGTTACTCAGTTTTCATTTTCATTGATATTTTTTAAACTTAAACCCCACTTTAAAATCTTTTTTTCCTTTTTTTTAACCTTAAAGCAGTTTTTTGTGTGGTAGATTTCACTAAGCTTAAAAATAGGTAAGACATCTTCTCATTTAATAATGAAAAGATAATGATCAAAAACAGTGTTTCAATTATTCTATGAAAGTTAGTTTGTTTCTGTTTAGCAAGTCATTAATAGAACGCCATAAGTGGCATAAAAATATATATTTCCAGAGTTTTTGGTCAGAAGAGCCCCCAGAAATCCAAGGGCAATTGCTCACCTCCCAGCAATGTAAAACCCATTAAGTTTGGCTATGGTGGCGAGCCAGCACCTTTCCCATACAGAGTCCCTGCAGCTGGCATGGAGTGGGTACATTCAGCTGCCACTAGAGCAGGTGAGGGATGAGAGGCTGGTGCCAAGAGGAAGAGAAACAGTGACCAGCCTAAAAGAAAGGGTGACTTCTGAACCAGTAGTCCCCAAATGCTAATCCTCCTTCCAATGCTGCAGAGGCAGAGTCCCTCTAAATTACACCATTACTGCATGAAGAGGAGTCTTCCTGGTGATTAATTTTGGGGTTGACATTCAGTTTTGGCTCTTAGCAGTATGTTGCCAGAGTAACTCCAATGATGTCATTAATAAACTGTATAGCTAAACAAATACAATTTTGAAACTTACTCAGGCTACCACTCTTCTGATTCCTCAAAAATACAAGAAATAAAGATATGAATTCTAAAACAACATGCAAGAAAGCGCTTGCCTGCAAATTGAACTCAGCTGTAAGACAAAAAAGGTTATAATGATTATTAGATTTGTATTACACTATAATTTGTAATCTCTGCTGACTTGCTGTGAAGTCAGAGGCCATTCATGGAAGTTGAATATATATATATATATATGCCTTCTCTTTGCTGCCAAATCAAAATGACACTTGGAGGCAATAGAAGAAATTAACAAGTGGATACGCTTGTGGGAAGTTCACATTTGTATAAAACTAAACCAAAAACTGTAAGTGTAGTCCTAGGCCTCTTATTACTTGACTTCTATCTTACTGTCACACACATGTGATTACCTTGACATTTTTTATTAAATATCTTAGGGGTTGAAACTGCCCGATCTTACAATGAAGAACAATCTCTGATTTTCTCTGGAAAACAATGCCATGACCCTAGAACACAGTGGAAATTAAAAGAAGAGAGCATTCAGGTTTCTCGTGCAAAGCTCAGTAACTGCTTGCATTAAACAAAGCATTTGCATTCAAAACTTCCATGAAATTGAATCCTAAATTTAAAAGCACTGCCTTGTTTGAGCAAGTTGCAGGAAAGTAGTTTTAGCAGTTGCCATGATTTTTTTTTTAAGAAACCATATTTTTAATTCCGGGGGTAGATGAAGAATATTTACAAGTATGCCTTGACTTACATCTGTTGCCAATAATGTGTCACTATTGAACATTTCAAATAATGATATGTTAACTCAGTAGAAGGGTAGCTAGGTTTGCTAGGATATCATTGTGCTGGTGAGTATTGGTCATTTTATTTCCTTAAACTTCTTTCTTTCTCATCCTGGCAATATGAATCATTACTCTGGTGGTGCTGTCTCCAATGTATAATTTAAAACATCTTTACTTGCAAACATTCCAACTTAGTATCTGACAACACAACAGTCATATATCTACTAAAACTTCAAGTACATGCCCATTAATTTTTAGGCTATTTTTTTCCTGAGATTTCTTACATCATAACTCCTGAAGAATTGCCATGAAGAAAGCAGAAAGTTTGATTTATGTATTTCACCAACTTAATCACTGAAATTTAAACATCAGTTAAGTAACATGAGAATAAACAATTCTTCTGACTAAGGAATGAATCATTACCGATTTATGACCTCTGTTACTTTCATTAATATGTTTTATTCAAACTGAGAAATAGAAGAACCCCTCTTCATTCTTTAAAAGAGACATGGAAATTAATAGGAATTCATCAACTGATAAATCTGGATGAGTTTGTACTGTCATGTGTAGTGATGATTGCACAACAGAGAGGAGCAGTTAAAGTTCTACCACTAAGTTTTTTGTCACTGCAATAGTTGTGGATATATTTACACTCATTCACAAGTGAGACACTCCCTTATTGGCAACATGTCCCGTAAATGATGGCTTTAAAACCTGATTCTATAATATGGAGGTTTTACTGAAGTTTGTACTGGAAAACACAGAATTATCTCGATGATCTTACAGGCTGACATCATGATGACATCATACAATCAGTGTGACTAGCAGAAATAATACATCTTTTGATTTAAAAGAGATACCCTGTTATCACCTACTAATGAATAATTATAAAGAATATTTCTTCTGTGAATTGTTTGAGTCTCCTTTCAAAATGCTGAGCATCACCTTTGTAAGACAAATGGTCCTGAGGCTTATCCTGATGAGTCTTTTTTTTTAATATTCTGCTATGGAACTGGTACCAAATGTCTACATTTAGGCCATGAGACCCTTGTGGGAGAACAAGTTAGACCAAATCTGCTTCTGTCTTTATTATGGGTACTGTTTTTTTTTAAAGTGGCTGTTAGTTTAGGACTGATAAAAAGTGTTGTCTTGATTCTGCTAACAATTCATCATCCATCAGCACCAGCAAAGACCAGAGGTATGGAAAGAGAGGTCAGTGGAGCCAGCCATCCTGGCTCATACTGTTGAGTCAGTCCTCTGGTATCTCATCTTGGGGTGACATGTGAGTTAATAAATCTATCTGTTTTATATCCACAGAGCTAGAAAAACAATTGTAATAACACATATCTCATTCATGAGTACTGCAACTCCTCTTGACAGAACTGTAGAGCACATTACACGTCAAGTATATGTCCAGGCTGTGCCATGAACTGCCTTCTCTCCAGTGATTCCCATCTGTGTGTAGGAAGAGCCTGATTTGTGTTGCATGAGAAATCTCAGAGAAGAGGCATTAATGAAAAACAAATGCTCATCCATAGTATTTTTGTGCTGTAGCAACTTTTGGTTTAAAATCAAGGTGGAGTTCAAGCTGATTAACTAGATAACTCTGCTGTTTCTAAATGATGCCATGTAACTGCTGTAAAGTTCTCACAGTTTGCTGCAGAACAACCAACAGGCTTTCTTTTTGAGCCCTTATTTCAAGTAGGTGGAAAAATACAACCAAGCAGCCTTGTGATTGCAAAGTCCTTTTTTTCTTTTGTAAACAAGTCACAAAGAGCCTCCTACTACAGTTACAAAGTGAAAGACATAAATGAGAACTTTTAGATGCAGGAAAGGTCTCCTGTTGTTCCTGGATACATATCTTACAGCTCAGAGGTGGGTGACAACCAATGGTTCTGCCCCCATTCATGATACCTCTCTAAGAAAATCCATTTTTGTCCATCCAGTTTGAGCTGGAGGTAGATAACAGCTTAATTGGGCTCTCCTTACAAACCCAGGAAACTGAACTGAAGGTTTAATGGCAGGAATGTGTGCATGAAAGCCACCTGCTTTCCTACCCTTGCCTCTCTACTTCTGTTACTGGGAATGATGGGCTTTCCACCTGGGCCACCACTGTTTCTCAAACCTCCCATTCATCCACAATCCTATCTATTGAGAAGCTGACAGTCAGCCTTGGCAGAAGAATAATGAAGCCAATCTTCAGCACAATATGTCTGAGATTTGCTGAACAAACGGTGCTTCTGGATGGTGGGTGGTACAGCTGCTGCAGGTACCCCAGCCTGCTCTCCAAATGTGCTGCAGGTTCAAAGCTCAGGTGAAAAAAGAAAGATGGAGGGAGAACTAGCTTTTGAGACAAGCAAGTTCATTTATGCAGGGCTTGGAAAAATACTGTTAAGAAGCAGCATAATTAGAAAATGCCTGTGAAATAAAAGAACTGCAGTGCAGTTTTCAGGCTATGCATCAAAGGTTCTCTTCAGAAAAACAAGGATATATATTGACTGAGAGATATCTGTGAGATATCTTGGCCATGAAATTAAAGGCTTATCTCATGTAAGGATAGGAATTTTCACCTGGAGTATCAGACTTTGCTTCTCCTGGAGAGAAATAAAGACATATGCAGATGATTTTTGATTCCTGGCAGAAATCCTCCCACTGTAGTATTTCCCATGTTTTGTTCTAGCTACTGTACTGAAGGCCTCATGTTGTCCAGATTCAGCGTTACCCAACCAGATGCTGGCTGGGGTTTTTTTTGTGATTTAAGAATTCTAAGAGTACAGATAAGAAGAATTTCAGATTATTCTTTAATCACCCGACTCAAATAGTAAGCTGTAAAGAAAAAACAGCTGTATCAACCAAATCACAAGGGCACTCAAGAGTTTGGATGTTGATGCTTTGTAAGGAAATATTTTCGTATTCAGAGAAAAAAAGAAATAAGAACATTAGATTCTTATTCTTATAGAAATATTAGAGAAACAGTTAAACTCTGCTTAGTTAAAAAAATCTGGTGAACACCTCACTTCCCCAATGAGAAACTCAGTTCACAGCTTTAAAAGTCAGGATTCTGCACAAGAACAAACAACCAAAGTGAGAGTCAAGTGGGAAAAAATGTTCTGAGTCTTGGTTGAATAAGAGAAGGTATGTGACTAATCTGTGTAGTCATTAGTCAAAAGGTATAGAGAAATCAAATAACATTAGCAGAAGCATATTAAAAGACCTCTACATCTACCTCTACATAAAAGACACCTTAAGCCTTGCAAACCTTTAAGTCTAAATGTGAGATTCAAAATAAAAATGAGGCAAATACAGAGAAGGTGGAGGTGACCTAAATAATCTTAATTCTGCTCTTGAGTTGCCTATCTATATTGATAATAATCGACATTGATAATATACAAGGCAACTTTGGGAAAGGACTGGCCTAAATTAAAAATTTCTGTCTAACCACTAGTACTGGTCACCAATGACACCTGACTGGAGCACTCTGGCATCATGAAAATAAATGTAATAATTATGTCAGTATTTTATAGAGCATTAGTAATTATATTATAACTTTGCACATCAGAATGCAGCAAATACTTTGATTCTGCAAATGCATACATGTGCTTTACAATGCCAGAGGAGCACAAATATTTTCCTAATTGGAGCCTCTGTAACATTACAGTATTTCTTCAAAGGCGTAGCTATTGGAGGGACAGTGGCAGAAGTACTTGTGTATTTTCTCTGTACTATTAGTGGCACAGCCATTGTGTAGGTAAAAGCACCCTAAATTTGCTGATCTTTTGCTACTGATAGGAGAATTCCCCAGGCAAATCACATCTTGTCATCGCATATCAATGGTCCAATTTAACTGACTGTATACAACCATGGAAGAAAAGAATAAGTTGTTTTGGAAATTATAGAAGTAAATCTGTCTCATAAATTAAGCGCTCTGTCATGATTATTTTAAGGCAACTTTGAAGTTAAAGGTTCATTCATATCTGAAATCAGTGATATAACATTTTAAAAACACAAAACTAGTATGACTGAACTAGTATTTTTTGCCATAGAAATGCTATTTTTCTTCATGTGGTCACAATTTTTTACATTTCAGTGAGTAGATAGAGGTGGCTAACTTTGTGTCTACCATTCCGCAGAATTATTTGCTAACTTAGTATGTAAAAAACTGTCAAAAGCTTTATTTTTCCCCCCTCAGAGAAGATGTAGTAAATCCACTAAGGGGCCTGTATTGCCAGAAATAAAAGATTTAAAGATGGGCTTTGCCAAATTCTTTTAAAATTCTATCACTCTTCTGCTGGTATACACACATTATTTAATGTTTTGAAGTTCACTTAGGAACAGGTGAGACATCTGCTGTTAAGTGGCCTGGCCAGTTCATGTTTTTATATGACCATGAATCATTCAGCAAAAACTGTAATGTCCTTTGATACTACTCTTTATGGAGAAATTCTAGCTAAATTATTTTGCCAATTTTTTTTTTTTTGTTGCTGTTATTGTGATTTGATGCTAATTTGAAAAAACAACAGTTCTAAAGAGTACTCTAGTGCATTAAATACCCTTCAAATTCTGCCAAGTGTAAAGAAGGAATGAGAAATCCCTGATGTCAGCATATGCCATTTAAAATCCTATTTGCTTTGCAGTAGACCTGACTAAACAGGTCTTGAGAAGAAACACTTGTTCTGCTGAAATATTTAGACTCAGCTTCTGGTTTGTTTTCTTTTTTTTCTTTTTAAGAGAAGATCTTTTTTTAGGCAACTCCCATTTCAAATTACTTTACTGCTTTTTAATTTGTGTGAAATACAGACTTAATGAGTGAGGGGAATTTCCTGTAAGAGATATGGGCTTGAGATATAAAATTAATTCAAGCTAAGTACAAAGAAATAAAATGTATATATATATATGAATAACTCACACCATGGGACCCATTAACAGTTCTCTACAGAATTTTTTAGATAGATGGCTAAGAATTTCTGTTGACCTATGCACTATTTTGTATTATCTTCAGGAGAGCTATGGCTGGTGTTCTGCCCTCCAGGGCTTTCAAATGAATCAGAAGAGCATTCAAAAAATAGGGCAATAAAATTCATAAATTATTTCAAAAAGATCAAGGGAATTAAGTGAAAGAATAGACAGCACTTTTTTAAGAAGTTGGGAAGAATTTTAGCTTATGTATTTCCCTGTCGCATCAAGTGTAAAGTTGAGCAGTATAATATTAAACATCTCAAAATTACCAAGAAACCTTATTAGGTGCAAATAGTTGAATTTGGTGCAATCATTACAGCAATATGGCTACTTTAATTTTCAAATGTTAATGTTTTTCATTAAAATTATTACTTAGGGATAGTGCCTCTCTTTGTATCCATGTTTTCTGCTTCAGAGGGGATCACAAGAGGCCCAAATCATCCCCTAACTTGCATCATAATTTTGAGTATTTTATATCTCTCAAATTACTTTCTCATAATTTCCAGTCATGGCATAGCTACCAGATGAGCATTCATGTCCACTCTACTGGTGCTTGCACCTCCCACCACACAGAAGTGCCCAGTCATGTCTGAGGACACAGGACATGCTGCACAAATGCTCAGCTTCAGGATTTTGACCATTTTTGCATGTTTTCCTGCAGTGGATGTCAAAGCCTGAGGGACTTTTTACAGAGGCATGTAGTGACAAGACAAGGGGAAATGGATTTAAACTGGAAGAGGGTAGATTTAGATTAGATATTAGGAAGAAATTCGTGACTGTGAGATGATTAGGCACTGGCACAGGTTGCCCAGAGAAGCTGTGGATGCTCCATCCCTGGAAGTGTTCCAGACCAGATTGGACAGGGCTTGGAGCAACCTGGGCTAGTGGGAGGTGTCCCTGCCCATGACAAGGTGGTTGAAATGTGGTGATTTTTAAGGTACCTTCAAACTGCAACTATTCTATGATTCTTTGTTATGCTGTGATTCTTTATGCAATGGACAAAGACTGATTGACTTTCAAATTGCTTACTATGTGTTACAGGAGGAATCTCAAACAACATTCTCCACAGGAGGTCAACTTCTGCAGAACGATTCCCTTTATGTAACATTTATGCTATAGTACATTGTTCTGCTTAGTTGTAGACATAGGGATTATGTTTGTGGATATTATGTGTGTAAATATCTCTATGTGAAGTTAAGACTTGGATTAAATATTTGATGGAATAGAGCCTTTGGTGTCTTTCATTTTTCAAATGCCAACGTTTGCAGAGAACAAGTAACTGGTTGGGGCCTTTCTTGCACACCTTCATTATCTTGCAATTGACACAGATTATTTTTGAACCATCCAATGAAATTCTGTGTGATTTAGGATTATTTTCATTTTTTATAAGTGACTAGTACATGGAATATTTGAAACATCCAATTTTGTAGAGATATTATGACAGCAAATGTCAATTCAGAAATCTGTACCGAATTTTCAGGTTAGAAAACTATATCTACAGTAGATTTATGTTCATCCTTAACTGTTTCTATGTTATAGAAACCATAATATAATTTTGTGACATTTTACATTTATTTCCTTAATTTCAAAAAGGACTGCAATTAAAGGATGGAAACATTTGTTTGCCTTACCACAGGGAACCTAAAACACCAGCAGAACCAGCATTAGCTCCTAAGATGTCACCACTGACTTCCCACTAAACAAATATAATCCTTAAAGCCTTTATAAAACCATGTATGCTTACTGCAGACCTGACCCTCTTACAGCTAACTTTCTGAGACAAATTGCTTAATATGGGTACATATGTGCTACATATGGATTTAATCTGTCATTTACGTAATACATACACACACACACACACACGTACACACAAAATAATGGCAGTAACCAAAAGCAAGGCTGTAAATTTGGTTCAGTCCCATGTTTCCTATGTACAATCTATACCCTTTTTCCTGCCATATCATCTATAGGTGGGAGATACCAAAATCACTTAATTTAATTAAAGACTGAATAAACCACATAGGTTGTTTTTCTTGCTTATATCTTCCTTTCTTAATTCACGGAAATGCACAAACTGACACCCAGAGGATACTCTCAGTGTGCCAGCCTGGCCGGTGTCCTGCAGGCTGCTTGCCAGTGCTTATTACTGCAAGATATTGACTGCTCTGAGAAGGGAAGGATAAGACTGCACCAGAAGTATGTAAAAACATTTTCTTTTCCTTCTAAATAGGGGTACAGAGGAGGCAAGCACCACTTTATTTGTCACAGCCAAAGGGAGAAAAGCCCTTCTTATCAAACCTGATTCCAGCATGACATTAACAGATACAAGGATTATAATATTTGCAATTAAATATCAATCTTTTCTCTCTATCAGTCAGCCTAAGTGTAGGAAAACATGGTATTTGCCCAGCAGCCTAAAGGATTTTTCCTTTAACTATAAAACAATATAGAAATACAGAAACTATCTTTATGCACTTAGGTGGTATTTATTTTGTAAAAAAGGTAAAAAATAGAAATGGCCCTGAGAAATGTATTAAAAATAAAACCCTAGAGCTGTAGGCCTGGATCTGGGTAAAAGAAGATTCATGATAGTTTGATTTGCTTTGTCCTGTAGGAATTTATAATTTTTTTGCTGCCTGAACAGCAACAAAATCCGGACCTGAAAGGGAACATCTGAAATAATACACAAATAAAGTTCCAAAATAATTCTCCTTGTGGTCTTGTCAGAAGAATTACACTGGTGAATGAATGAAAGGAAGGGTCAGAACATGACAAATTTCTCAAAAGACTGAACATAATTTTTTCCAGACTGGCTGATGTTGGTAAAATATTGTATCTTTCCAGACAAGTCTATCATAGCATAAGTCATGGATTCAATAAATAAATTTTTAAACAATTTTCTAGACAATTTAGTGGTGTCAAATTATGAAAAATTTAGCTGTCATGGATTTTTGGAGTTCCTTCCCAAACACAAAGCTACAGTGTCAAAAGAATTTCCTGACTTAGTTAAGTCTTAGAGCAAGTTGTCTGATGGGATATTACATGGTTTAAGGGTTTTCAGCCATTTTGCAATGAGCTATTTAATTTTCCCCCTTAGTTAGCTTTGCTACAAAAACTTGCTGTTCTTTAACCTCAGCCTATGCTCTCTATAAAAAAAACCCCACAAAAACCCAGGAAACAGCACCACCAAGAAAGCTCATGAGACACAACCTTAATATTTTTCTACTTTAATACATGCTTTTTTTCACTGACATAGATTCTTGCAGTGTTGTATTTCTTGCAAACAAGACTTAGGAGAAAAATAATACATATTTTCTCACCTGTGATTTTCAGGGAAGGTCTCTTTAATGGCTCCTCCCTGCTAAATAAGGTATTTTATTGGCTGTATAAAAGTGTAAAGAAAAAGTAAGTCATAAAGGGGAGAGGATCGTAGGATTTATTAAAAGATTGACCTAATAAAAACATCTAAATCATGAAGTGCACTAGTGTTTAATTTAATTTAACATCAATCATAAGTCATTGTTGTATTTCCCCAAATTGAATACATCCAAATCATGAATAGAGAATTCTATGGTCACATTGGATAATGTGGGCTTCTTTATAATAGTTTTCACATTAAATTTACCACATAACGGACATCTTTAAAAGTGCTTGGGCCTCCTATTAAATAATGGCATGAGCATTTGTTTTTAATATGTCTTCCTATACGTCTAACACCTTCATTTAGACTATTTTATAAGCTTTGATTTTTTAATCTTGTTGCTAAACTGCAACCGAACACTTACGATGCCTAGTAAAAATTAGCTATTAAGCACATGGCAAGAAAGCAGCAAATCCTTATTTAAGTTCTTCACTCAGTTTATGGGGCTCCAGGAACAAAATATCTTTTCTACCTACAATGTTAGCTGCAGAATGAAGTAAAACAAAACTGACCACAACTACGAAGTGTTGATGTAATTTCCAGTGATTTGCTCCCAAAGGATCACAGCCAAAACACAATAGTTTTCCTTACCTTGCTGACCTATATTTGTCAGAAACAGGGGAAAATCATGTGCCTTTCCCAGAGACATAAACTTCTGGTTAGTATTTCGGGCATGATATAACTTCATGCCTTTTTGTCCTCAGAGGACAATAGAAAAATCAATAAAGAAATCCAGAATGTCTGTATGTTTTCATGATCTGAAGAAAGGTCAATAGAAGGTGCAAATGAAAAAAAAGTTACTACCATATCATTCTTGGGCACATCCCCTTTTGATACTGTAACTTTTACCTCATTCTCAAGTTGACATTGTACTTCCTGCCATGAAATGGAGTTTCTGGGAAGAATTATTGAGTGATAGGTGTACCAGCTGCGGCAATGTTAAAGAAATATTTTACTGCAGAGGTCCTGCTCATAAGGATGGTCTAACTGGCTGTTGTGGCTCCACAGAGTTTCTTCATGAGCTATGAGAGATTCACAGCTGGGAGCCAACAACCCAATCTTTCTATACAATCCTTCTTTGTATTTCATAACCAACTTAAGTTTTAAGCCTAACGACTTTTAAAGCAGTCTTGGAGCTTCCATTCAGTTTGAGGGATTTGGGAGGACTCTACCCCCTCAAGACACACCCATACAAGTACCCCATATTTGATTATTTATAAAAAAAATTAAACATATATTGGGGATCCTCCAGCTGACATTAGAATTTTTACTGCCCTTTGTCTCCTCCAGCAGCTAAAGAATGGCAAATCTGCTGTGCCACTGGTTGATACTCCTCTTTGGAAGAGCACTATCTTATTTCCTAAAGTGGGGGAAATTTCTCCATCTTTGCCAGCAATTTTTTTTCCTGTCTATAGAAGCTGGGGTCTGTTGCTTATTTTTTTTACCCCGTATTTGTTCCTTGCTCTAGTAACACACTGCTTCAATCAGCTTCTCCATTGAAAGAACAGCTGTGTTATGCAGATTCCAATGCACTGTAGGAACTGTCATCATCAGAAGGGTTGGTAAGCCAGAAGAAATGCCACTAGCTCCATCATTGTTCTGCAGTAAATTCCCTATGAATCTGGTGAATCTGATCTCCATTACACAAACAACAATCACTGGAAGAAGATCTTTCTTCCGAGTTTTCATTCCCAACCTCCTCCGCAATCACCCCCATGGTATGCACAGTCATTGCATGTTTAATTTAAGCTATAGTTTCAAGAAATTGCAGAATTCCAGACCAGCTTTGAATAATTTTTGATTTTTGATGGTAGATATTTAAAAGATGAAAATTTGTGAGTTCATTTTCATAAAAACAAATAGTGGCATGTGTAGAAAGATGAGAATACTTATTGCTGAGTATTATACATTTACTGTTTAAACAAAAAACCCACAACACTTTGGGTAAGATAATAGTGCTCTCTATTATTTGTTGTAAAAATAAATAACAACTACAGACTTGAAATCTTAAACCACACATAGCTTTTATTAGTTCACCCTGCATGAGTCATTACCCAGGGCTGTCAATAGAAATTCCTAGGAGTCTTAACACCAGTGTCTCTCTGGTTTTGCTTCAAGTGCTCTATTGAAATTACCTGTGTCCTGATTATTTTGATCAGATACAGTTTTCTAGAATACATGACTGACTACCTCAGATTGGTTTTGCTGCCTGGTATTACTAGCATTCCAGTGTTCCAATAATCTGTTTTCTTTTCTGCTGAACCTTTTCATCCTTTAATACATTTTCAGACCACAGATTTGGACTTCTAGTCTATCATTACTGAGACATTTATTCAACTATTTCCAAATGCATTAGATTTTCTGAAAAAGATTGGCATAAATATTCTTTGCTATAACAAAACATGAAGGAAGGAAACAGATTTAATTATCCAAAATAAATTGCTGGATCAGGCTTCAGCTTTCTTATAGAAATTCAGAGGAAACTCTTTAATTAAAGCCAAGATATATTCTGTCTTATTTTTCCTATGTCTGCTTGTTGATTTGCTTGACAGAGTTCTTTCTTTTTCTGCATACCTGTCAGGACAAAATATTTTTTTTGTTTTAAAAGTAAGCAAATCTGATTCTGAATGATCTGTGGCAAAATTATCTAATGTTTTCCCCTTGTCTGTTTTGAGTTCTGTCAGGTCTAGAAGGCCTTAGTGTTCTGGATTGATATTTTCTGGTCAGGTCTCTGCTGCAAGCTGGTTATCTGAAGAGAAATTTACCATGAGAGAATGGCAATCAAAATAGATCCTTCAAAGAGAGGAATTTGGAAATGTTAAGACCTAGTACTTGAATCTTCCTGTGTGCTGAACACTGGGGCTTTCTGTTTGGAAAGGATTTGGTCTTCATATCAGAAATACATTTTTTCTGCTCCTATATTTTGTCAGTTTTTAGATCCTTGGGAACAAAATTATTGTTGGCAGAAGCACAGTAGAGACCTTTAGTGATTTTTGTTGTGTAATATTCCAGAAATTATCTCTGTCTTGAGCATGCTCCCAGCAATAGAGTGATCAGAGTTTACTTTGCACTTCCAAGCTTTAGAACAGTAGAAGATGTTTTCTTAGCAGGGTAATTGCATAAGCAGCCGAAAAGCTGCCCATGCAATGTGTTTTGCAATGTTGAAACTTGAGCTGCTTTTTCCCTCTTTCATTACCAGTTCAGATATCATCAGTACTTTATTTTAAAGCCCATTTCACCAAGTGGCCATCAAGCTCCATATTAAAGCCACCACCTAAGTCAAGAGGGTTCACTATTGAGGAGCTACTCTCAATATTCATGCACAGTTGCCTGGATAATAGTTACCAGACCAAGTTAATGAGACTGAAAGAAATTTGAGACAAGATATCAGGAGCTTTTTGTTCGTGGGATGCTCTTTTAACCTAATTTCTGCTGTAAACTTCTTCAAAGAATCCTGCAAAGGGACTATAAAGATCCTCACCATCTGCATTAAACTTTGGTTAGTCTTAGTGTAAACTGATTGTTCAAGCAATAGTTCAAACTTTGTCACAAAACTGATTCCTATCTATACATGGTATCCCTAGTTTGCATCACCTGACAGAATGCCAACAGTGCAATGAATACATGCTCTCCCTGGCAAGCCATCTAATTCCACAAGGAAATGGTCAGCAATTGCAGTATTGTGTCTCTGCTTTTAATTTAGAGCCACCTTAAGAACTCCTGCTATTACTGAAGTTAATAACAAATATGTGTGTTATCACCCCGTAAGCATTGGTGGCTGATTATTTTAATTATTGATGTTAGTTAACAAGTGAATAATTTTGTATCTTAAGTGTTTCTTTGTGTTCTGTTTTCCACACATGCAGGGCAACAGCTCCCTTTTGGTAATAGCACTTTCTGGTAGGCAGGAACAAGTAATAAGCTCTTACTGCTGTTACAACCCCACTTTTTCTCATCAGTATTCCCCATAATTTTGACTCAACCATAAGAAATTACAGATTAAAATAACTTCTAAAAATCTTATTAAAATCAGAAAAAAAGCACAAAAGTGAAAATGTGAAAAGAGCATCCACATCAAAACAAAATGGGACACAGGGAAACATGAGCAACTTGAAGTGTTTCTGTCTGATTTTCCCAGTTTGCAAAATGTTTAAATTAATGGAATATTCATAAGACTGTTCTTTAGATTGGGAAAGGAACCAAAAAATTACAGATCTCATTGAGATAGCATTCCTTAGACATAAATATGTGCAAGTTTTAGAAACTTGTTAGCAAACAGAACTTATTCTGGGCATGAGGAATCCATGATTAATGGTCTCAAGAATCTCCTACTTGGCCAGTACACAATTTAGAAAAGGCAACTATAAAAGAAGAAGACAGGAGGACTAAATAAGTCAATAGCCTTTAAGCTATATCTCTTTCCCACAAATAAGGCAGAAACTCTTCAAGAAAAAGGTGTTAATTTTCATATGGATTGAATTTCTGCCATCACACATTTTTGTAGATGCTTTGCAAAGACGAAGATGCAGGGGAAACTTTTGTCTTTCAAATAAAGACAAAGGGATTTGGGTTTCCCGTCTCCTGCAGTTGTGTCTAGTCAGCATGACTTTGAATCTATTCAGCATATTTTCTTATCAGGGTTTTGGAGACACTAAATACCATCTTAATCCAAATAAAATGAAATTAGCACTTAGGTGTAATGATCAAGTGAAAAAAGAAAAAACCTCTTGGCTGTAAGACATACAGAATATTCCTAGTATCTTATGATTTTGGTTGATGTCCACTGTAGATGTAAGGCTAGAAGGCAGGCTCCATGTCTGTGGAGTAATAAAGTAGCAGAGTTTGATAACAACTCAGACCTATAGTGATGTCTAGAAAGAAAACTGATCAAATGAAATAACTAGAAATTAGAAGTTTATGAACTAGTCCTCTCTCATTGACGTTATGAATGTTTGTTTTAAGACCCTGATGATTATTTATGTAGTAGCCACAGCTTTCTCTCCTATTTTATCACAGAATCTATGAGCAGATGTGCCAGAATCATATTTTTCAGTCCTTATTGAAGAGATTTATAAGACACATAAGATGAAATTTGTGGTAGGAGTTGAATTTACACTCTGTAACCAGATTATCAAAACAAAAATGAGCCTTGCTACTTGTTTTTAGTTAAGTGTAAAGTGCAAGATCTAAACAGTAACTCAGAATTACAACGGTTATTTCACCAAACTGTTGTATCTGAAATTACCCCATAAGAACAATTTCATCTGTCCTTCCTCAGATTTCTGGCCAAGTCCACTGAACTAGCTGCTGTGCTGAGCCTGTGCTCAGGGGATTGCCACCTTGACTCCTCCTGACATACTTTTACCCAACTGAAACAATCTGCTATACACTGGAAAACCAAAATGATAGAAGAACTTTGTTAGGTAAATGCTGAAAACTTCACACTCAAGTAACAGTTTTGGAGTGGAAGATTGGATAATTGAAAGACCCTGGCTTACAGGAGGAGGTCAAGCACGTTGTCTTGGGGCTGCATCATTTGCAAAGCCACTGGCAGCATATGCCAATATTTTTCCATACCATGCAGTGAAACAGTTAAGACAGGAGGCCATGGTAAGACAGTATTCCAACACTATAATATTTACAATAACATCTACAAGGAGCCTAGATGTTAAAATGACTAAGAAAGAGGATTAAAAGTGGCTTTAATGCATTTAGGCATTTCTAAGTTGGCAGAAGCCTTTCCCAGGTACTCCCCAAAATCTTGAGTGAGGTACATTTGACAAGAGCTGTTGAACTTCCATTAGTGTCAGGAATTGCCTGCAAACATATTTTTAAGTAAATGTCTTCCTCAGTTTTGCTCACAGCACAGACTACCACAAAGAGTTCTTTATTGGAGAACTGCTTAGAATATGCTAGTTCAAATGTTTTTTTGCACTGAATAATAAAACATTCATTTTCTTTTTCAAAATCATATGCTTTATCAAAAATTTATTGCAAGATTTCTGAAGAGCATCTTTAGAGTGACAGTCTTGAAAATGTGTTTTTCCATTTCCAAATATATTTTGAAATATCTGTTTTTAAAGGAAGCCTTTCAAGGATCTATAGGAGCACTGCTGAAAAAGTGCTTCCCAAAAAATAAAGTGTGAGATTTTGATTGAAAATCTCAAATTAGAATAATTTTTCTCTTGAAATCTGAATATATCTTGCACCAGAATAAAGTGACCAAATCTATTTTGATGACCAAACATTTTCTGACATTTTCTGACCAAATCTATTAATTTATGTGTAGGGGCATAATCTTGTGGCGTAATCTTGCAAAGAACACTTAAATAATTGTTTTAAGTTTTTAAGTTGAAGCACATCTTAAAGTGTGGTAAAAAAAAAAAAAGGCACAAGACAAAACCAAAATACCAGACATAAGAGCACTAAAACAAAACCCCAAGCCCTGCCTCTTTTAAAATGACACAGAAGACCTCTTTGTAGGCAGTGCAACACTAACTGCCCATCTAGATGTTCCAAACTGATTAAGAGTTCTCTCAGGCCTGACTGACGTTTATTGATATTTGAGGACTCTCTTTCAGTGAAAAAGCATCCTCTGTGTCCTCCCTGCTTTCTACAGCTTGTCAATCTCAGGTGAAGATGAACATGTTAATTGACTACCTTGTTAATTTATTAATGAGTAATGACAGAAAGAGTAGTGCTGAATGCTTATAAAATTCATCTTTCACTGAAGAACTATCTGCGTTTTAATACGTTTAACTACCTTTCATTACTAATTTAGTCATCATTGTACATTATACTTAAAGATCAACAACACCCAGCAAACTGCTGCTTTATTATGGAGGTGAATGTTTTGAAGAGGAAAGAATTACATGTACCAGACAACAGTTGGGGCTCTCATCTGTATTGTGTTACAAGGAGAGGTGAAACTGCATTAGCATTTGAAAGTAGGATGCAGAATAATTATATTCAATTAACTAAGGACTCCTTGGGCAGCAGCCCAACAGAGAACTACACATGACAAGACCAGGCAGTAAGAAAATGAAGCAAACTGGTTTGAATTCTGTACTCCCCAAGTGCTAATAAATACGCTGTTAAATATGCAGGAATGAATAGCTAGTTTAATATCGGTAGAAGTGGCATTGTTTACTGCTTTACAACAGTTCTGCAAACCCCACTGAGGCTTGCAGGTGGTATTTGGCTTTCTCTGCAAGAATACGGACATGCTAAATATCTGTTTCCATACTTCACATTCTCCCTTACTCTGAAAGGAAAGAAGTTTGCATTCATTAGGGTAGATAATTCCTGTTTCTATTAGATTGCAGTAGCAGCAACAAAACTTCTTTCCATTGATCTTATTCCATCACTAGCAGGACAGTCATTTCTTGAGGATTTCACTTGTTTGGTAATGAAGCTAATGGTGCCTGTCTCAGAACTGGGAAGCTTACACATGAGAATGGATACAGAACGTAAGTAGCTGCTTTCAAGGCCCTGCCAGCAAGTGCCCCACCAAAACAGAATTAGTATTTCAGAATTGCTTTCTAACCTCCATACCCAAGAAAAGCAGAGTTTCTCCCCAGATGCCATGACTTTCACTGGAGCACCTGTGGACACAGAGTGTTACTTCAGCAGAAAACCCTAACTGGGAATTTCTGTGAGAGAAGAGTGTGGTTGCAGCCAAATGCCATTTGGGACCATGCAATTTCTATAGGATTACATCATCTAAACATGATTTCTTCTTTGAAAATACTAGCATAGCTTTAAATTATTTGATTTCCATGAGAATTAACAACAGGTGTTGCAAAGACATATTTTCATGAAACATTTCCTGATTGTCTAATTTATCTCCTTCTATATCCCTTCATTTTCATCTGCGCAGAATCACAGATATTCTGAGCTGGAAGGATCAAGTTCCAACTCTTAAGTAAACTTGGCTGTTTAAAAAGTGATTTGTCTGGTATACACAATCTCTTCCCTAGCTGGTAAGAGGCCTGTTTTTTTAATGAGTGATGCAGGTGTCCTTCCTAGCTCATATTCTTTGTCTAAATTTATTTATACCACTACTCTCCATTTGTTTATATCAAGAGTGCAGTCATATGAGCGGATGGTAATTAGCAGAGGAACTCAAACTGTTACAGCTTTGGCAGAGGCACTTTGCATTTCTACTTCCTCCCTGGTTCTTATGCCTCAAGCAGCTTTTTGGTTTTTGCCCTAGTTTAGATGCCCAGGCTGACGGATAGGATTTCCTACAAGAAGTTAATCCACATGGTCTTCTCAGTGTTTGGTTACGTCAGGAAATCAGTAATCTGTCTGCGAAGGTTTTGGTGTGCTATCTGATGTTGCCATAAATCTAGCTGCAACCAGGATGAAGACTACTGGAAACGCAATCTGAAAATAACCTTATTTGAAAATATTTTGCATTATAAATAAGTTTTGTTCTGGAGTTTTCAGATCATTACTTTCTGTGGCAGTGAATAGCTCTTAATACTTTCCTTTCATGAAAATATGAGGGTGAAAAAAAGGAAAAATAGGCTTGTGTTCATTAATACTTCCTTACAATACAAACTGCAGACTTGAGCAGTCTCTCAAGATTGCTTTTTCTACATACATTAATGATTTATGCAACATAAGAATAAGTGGTGACAGAAGAACTAAAGTAATGGTTATGAAAGAAAGAAAGGACTGAAAGACATGCAGCTGAGAACAGGCTGATTTTTTTTTTTTTTTAAATCATACAAGGTTTGTTAGTTTCTCTTCTGCTAATACATTCTGTAAATAAGCTTGAATTGTCACTTAGGTGCAGAGATGACTTTGGCAGCATTTCAGAAATACCCTCTCGAGTCAGACCTTGGAGACGCTCTTAAAAAATTCTGACAGGTCCAGCAGGATCAAGGAGGAGAAAATCTGTATTCATTTTATCATTCGAAACACACATAAGTGTAGTCGGTGATGGGGAAAAATAAATACCCTTAAGTTTCCAGAAGACTAATTCTATAAACTTTTGATATATTTAGGAAAAAAAAGGAACAACCTCAGAAGGAACTCTGGGAAAGTAAAGGAAAGAAATACAGCAACATCTTAAATGAACCACATTAATCTCCACACCTTCTAGGATTTATTTCTAGTAATTTGCATGGCAAAAATAAATGTTATCAGTAATTGGATTTTAACCCATTGTATAAGATGTTAATGATACATTTATTACTGGTATCCATAAAGCTTAGAAGGGAAAAGAATTTTGAAAAGGATTTTAACAATGACTGATTATTTTACTCTTTGCTAATCCCTTCTCTTGGAGTTTCAGTTAAGGGTTTGTTGGGTTTTGTTGGTTTTTTTGGGGTTTTTTATGTTGTTTTGGTTTTTTCCTGCAAAGAATTACTTAGATGATCCAGAACTCCATAGGAATATCCTATTCAGCTCCAGAGGACTTTTGAGTATATTTAGTAAGAACAAGGATTATAGTTTCTTTAGGTACCATAAAATCCCATGTTTCTATGATTTATTACTCTATTTTCTCTGTTCGGCAAATTCTGAAGAACATTTGGTTTGAATTGCTGTTGCCATAGAGAATGAATCTTCCTCTTTAAGAGACAGAGACCTCTGATTATTCAAATGAGCTGCATTGCTAAGTTGGGCTGTCTGTTGTTTTTTGCAGGATATCCAAAGTGACATCTTCTTTGGCTGCAATTCAGGCATCTTATCTGAAAAGTTCTTGATCAAGCAAGTACATTTTTTTCTGAGGCAACCCTTGCAGAAAAAAAGTGGAGTGTGCTACTTCTATGAATTATGGAGAAGGGAAGTCACTCTTTATTCCTATTTGGGAAGCTGTCCTTTGAAAATGGGAAACCTACAGATTTTAATTTCAAACATATTCTTCTACATGTGGGAATCAGCATCTTAAACTTCTAAGTTTCTACAGATTGCTGGTGAAAACAGTAAAATTAAGTAGGAAGATATCTACCACAAGAATGGTACACAGTATTTTCCAAGAAGTGAGCATCAAATGAATAGGAAAAATATGTTTCTGAAGTCTCATATCTCAGTCCAAATTTAGATCAAGACTTCCTCTGAAGTTAATTTTTCTAGTGAGAATTTTTTTAGACCAGGCCATGGAAGTAATGTTCAATGTTCAATTTTTGAATAAATACTTTCTAAAGTCAGGCTTATTTTCATCTATTTTCTTTTAAAATTGTATTACTGATTAATAAATATGTATAGATTATTACTCTGCTACCATTCTCATCCACAAATACATGCTTTGCTCCCAAATGAACAGTTCTGTAAAATCCAAGAACAAGGGCTTTTTCTCCTTAGAGTTCTTTCTCCTTTTATGGCTCTTTTTCATGGAAATTATGTCAGCAAAGTGAAGCAATCCAAAACCATGCCTGTGTGCACAGCATGTCTGAAAGCTCTTTATAAATTAGTACTCTGTAGTTCATTGTTTGTCTTTACAGTATTTAAATGATGAATTAATGTTTGTGAGGGTATTTCTTCTTTAAAAAAATTTCCTAGCATTCTGTGGGTCTTCATGACTAGCGTTTTAAGTGTAAGAAATCCTGTAAGTGCTGTTACTTACTGTAGTTGTATGATTATGTGTTCCTTAGTATAACAGCTTAATTTTCTTTAGTATTTGGCCTGTCTTTGACAAGCCCAAAGGAAAACAATTATATTTTTTCTTCCTTTAAACTTTACAGGAGCAAGAGTTAGCTCCTAAAGTTTATGCACACTGCCCCCAGAATGTATTTTTCCCCCTCTTTTTTTTTTTTTTCAAAAATCATGTGAGAAGATAGAATAAAGAACAGTGTGTGGTTGATGTAATTCATATTGATTAGAGTGCTTTCAGAAGAACCTCAGCTGAAATGAGGGTGAGAATTAGAAGAGGTTAGAGTAGAAGAGCAGAGTTTCATGAGTGCAACATCTTTCAGCAGTTGCTCCCAGAGACAATATGGTCTCTATCCGTCCTAGGAATAGACAGATTTCCTATCTGTCCTAGGAAAAGATCTTTAAAGATCAGCTTAGAATATTCTAAGACAGGTATCATGGTCCCCAGGCTTTTGAACCTTAGAGAACAGGATGGTCTTGTTCTATGGAAAGTCCATTTATGCAGCTCATATATTGTATGTTCAAACTATGATGTGCTTCTTCCACAGCCTTCCAAAGTAGTTTAGAATCTTGAGTGGTATTCACTTTCTTCAGTGCAATTTTCACACCTGACTGCAGGCTGGCCATATTCTGGACAGGTAATTATCCTGAAAAACGAGTATCCAGATCTAGACTGGCACACAACAGCACTTAATTGGTGTGGATTCAGAGGTTTTTACATGTACAATATTCAACTTCAAAGCTAAATGTGGCTGCACTGCAGGAAGTTGTGTATCCATCAGTGATGAGGTAAAATAAGAATAGTGGTTATGTTATTATATAACCTTTAATGGGAATAGAGATTTGCACGTGGAAATGAGACCTTCAATAGAAGAAATCCAACCTCATTCTCCTCTGAGAGATGCCAGAGCCACCATTATCATTTCCATACAGATGAAGTCGTCTGATAAGTAGAATTAATTCATATTTCCACTGCCAGTTTTATGCTAAGGGAATTCCACTGATTTCACTGGTTCCATGATGGTATAAAACTGAGCAATATGGAGAAAAATTGAGTTTTCCCTGTATAACAACCAGTTATACTCCTTGTTTTCATAGCAGAAGTTTGAATTATTTAATAGTGATAGTGTAAATAAAATGGAGCAGTACTTTTAGCCAGTATTGTCTTTAAAAACTCTTTCAATTGACACAACAAATATGTCTAAGTGGTGCGGCAGTTGATGAATAACTTGAGAAAGGAGAAAATGTGCATTGGAGGAGAACTACAGTAAACTTACAGCTAGTTTTTGCCTCTCATACTGTGTGAGAAATATGTGCCTACTTGCTTTTGTGGCTCTCTGCCAATTTTAGCAAGCTGCCAGTATTTCATCTATGCCTCATCCCCTTGCAATGAACTATTTTTGTAATGAGATCTTATCCACTGTGTCATACTCACGAATGTAGAAAACAATTTAGAGTTCAAGCCCAGAGTAATGAAATTGCTGAGATCTTCTAATATTCTGTACCTACTTGAACATCTAAATAGGTGTTAATCTGACTTTTATTTCAAACATCACTTTTTGTGGTCTACTTTTTAATTGCTGAGATATGAAAACAACAGTGTTATTGGGTAATTGGTTGTCAGTCCATTTCAGTATGTCTGTTATTTTGTCTTTATGGGCATCAAGTTTAAACCAAAGCCATCCAGAGTTATCAGAGTGAGTTGTTGCTGTTTGATATCCCTTGTTTCTGTAATCAACTAGGAGGCCAGTGAAGGAACAGGACACAGGCAGCTGAGTAACTGAGTAGTTACTGATATGTGAAGGTGGGCAGTTCTCTCTGAGCCTGCAAAGCTTTCAGCCTGGGTCTTGGATTGTCTGTTGTCATCAACTGTTTTTCAGGGACAGCCATTGACTTGCTGAACACTGCAGACTGGTCAAAGAGATCTGGGAAACTGAAAGTGTGTCTTAGATGCTTGAAATAAATAAGGAGTATGGCCTTTATGAGCCAAGTGCAGCAAAGTAGACATGAAATGCATGGACTGTGAGTCATATTCATCTCAAACAGAAAATGCTTTTTAAAAAATGCTTTGATTCAAGGGGTCAAAGCAATCTTTGGGATTTCCGTTTTCTTTTCCCCTCTTGCACAGTTCAATATAAATTTTGCATTATGAAGGTAGTGGAAATCTTTAACTGAGCCCTGAGGGTCATAAGGGAAATATATTCTAAAGCAGTCCTTTATGAGTACAAACTTCTGAGGATTTGCTTTGTTCTTTTGTTATTTTTTTTAGAAGAATGTCTTGTATGCAATTTGCTGTAATTATTTTCCTATTTAAAAAACCAAAAGAAGAAAAAAAAAAACCATCCAGAAGATTTTCAATTGTGAATTAAGAGTCCTAATGAATTATTTATTTAATAAAACATTGACTTCTAGTTGCAGTTGTATTGTGAAGAACCAAAGGGACCTTCTTGCCTGCAGTTTCATCAGTTTGTGGGGACAAGGAAATGTGCGGATAAGGTAGGAGTGATGGGCTTGTTTTTACAGGGAATTTCATGACTTTACAACAGCATACCATCTCACAGGGCCTTACAGACTCAATCCTTATTTTTTTGTCCAAAGTCAGGTAAAGCAAGTGGATAAAGAAAAAAAATAGTTAAAGCACTTGGCTTCTGGACCCCTGATACATATGCTATTGATAGAGCCCATAAAAGCTGTTTTTCTTCATAAAATATAGACTAAATTCGTAGTTGTTATCAGAGCAGAATGAAGCATCATAAGCCCATTTTTTTCCCTATAAAACTGCTTTACTAATTAGAAATTAATCTTTAGGACAGTTGTATCAGGCCTTGGAAAACTATTTGGCCTGTTCTATTACAAAATGAAAGCTGTCTATATTTGTCTATATTTTACCAATCTATATTTGTAAAACAGATACAGACACTGCTCTATCATCTAGAAATAACTGCAAAGCTCACACATCTGCACTGTGGTTTTATGCAGGATAGGATTTTACACATGTATTAATTTGGGCAAATATACAGGACAGCCAGAGAATTTCATGCAAGTTGTTGAAAGTGCACATAAATTGATAGAAGAGAGTGTATTGCGTTCAAGTTAATGTTTACATGTTTGTCTATCTCTGTGGCTTGTTGTCAGGTATTACTGCTGCAATCACATGGCAGACTAGGAAATCTAAGAGGCTGATTTGATAAGCAGAATACCTAGTATTCATAACACTTAAAATCTTCAATTTTCTTAATACAGCAGATCTATTATTTAATTGCTTTGCAGAAGTTGCTTGAAAGAAAAACAGAACCTGTTGCTTCTGGGTTCACTGGTTTACATTTTGGTANGACCTGATATATGGTAAAAACTTTTGGTGGTGAGGAAGTACATTTTCCTTAATCCTCTGGAAAGGGTGTTTCTGACTTTAGACCTGGGAATGATGTGTTGCTCCTCTGCCTTCTGTTTCACTGAAATGGATACTTACTGTATATATCACTTATCCAGATAGCCTTCTAGAGTGCAGCACTGAAATCATCACTGAAAAATTTCACACTGAACTGAAATAATCCTCATAACATCATAACAGTCAAAGATTCAGAACATGATACTGTCAGTTTTGCATAAATGTGATTCCATGGATTCTCCTGAGGATGTTCTAGGTCTAGCCTTGTATAACAAAAGGATGAGATTTTATCCTTATTTTTTCTTTGTTTTTTTTAATGTAAACAAATATCTGAAGTAATTTCTACTATGTCGGGTTTCTTTGCTACAGAAATTGCTCCCCAGATAATAAAAGTCCTTTTTTTCCCCAACCACAAGATCAAAGAAGTTGAGAGTCTTCACTTCTGGTTTCAAGGTTGTTTATTTTTCCTTATCTATTAGATTCTTCCTCTGACCTGCTGAGGTCTGTCTGGCAGGTCAGTCCAAGGCACACTCCCCACCTTGGGGTGGTGTTGGTTTTTTATACTAAAAACTACATGTACATTATTTACAATAACTTTCCAATACCTATCAACTTTGTTAGACAGTCAGTCTCTACTCTAAACCAAACAGTGTCAGCATCACAGCAGAAACATGGAGTAAGTAAAAAGAAGGAAGAAGCTCAAAAAATGAAGATCCTCCATCCTGTCTTCACTTACACCATTTGAACAAACCCCAAAATCTACTTTTTCACCCTGTGACAAACTAATCATTATTCTATTCAAACTCTTGTGATTTGTAATTCTTCACATAAAGCTGGTAATAGTTTCCATGGGCTAGAATCCAAACCACAGGTGTCTTGGGCTCTGTGCCAAAGTCTCTGAGCCCCCTGCCTGGGTCTCGGGTCCTCCAGGGCAGTCAGAGGCATGCCCTGGGTTCCCACACTACTAGACAATATTTTAGGAGAGCACAATCTTTGAGTTTTTCTAGAGCCTGCTTCTTAAATTATTACATAAACACCTGTATCATCTGCTCTGACTTTCATAAGCAGATGTATGCAATTACACACAAAACTATATGAAAAAATTCATTTTTTCACTTTCTAAAATTTGCCTAATTTGGAAATTGAGAACGATATTTACTTTTCCTGCTTTGTCTGAGCTTAATATACTTGGTAAATAGCTCTGCTGCTACTGTCTGGCTGCTCTTCCCATCACTTTCTGTCCATTTCTGTCTGACTTTAATACTCCAAAACTTGTGTCCTTTTCATGTTGGAATAAATTCTTGCCAATGTTGTTTGGTACTCACCATTGTGACACATATTCCTCTGCAGCCTGACAGTATCCCTCAATGTCTGATTCTCCTCCTCACTGTCCTTATTCACCTCCTTCTTTGTTATTCTTACCCTTTTTCAGACCTTGTTACATGAACATCTACCACAAACCACTTAATAAATCATAGTTTTTTGTAAGAATAAATTTTTAAGCAATTGGTTAGGCTGATTTGGAATTATGTGGTACATTGTCCACTGCAGGGAGTGTTGGAACTAGGAGATCTTTAGGCGTGCTTCCAAACCAAACTATTCTGTGATTCTACAATTGTCACTGATTTGTCCATTGTTTTCTATTAGAAAAACAACAGTATTTTAAATTTGTGTAATCTGTACTGTTTACTAAGCATTAATAAAGAAAATTGAAAGGAATTACCCCTATACATTTTAATTTGTGTTATACTCAGGAAGCAATGCATGTAAAAATTAGTGTTAACAGAATCTGTGAGCTTCTCAGTAGTTATAGTGCATTGGCAACACCTATGAACTCACCAGGTGTACTTAAAACAAATCCAGGGACTGCAGTCTCAGCCAAAGTAGCTGGGGTGATGCACAACAGTATGGCATCTGAAAAAAAGCATCTAAGAAGACAGAGCACTGACAGCTGGGGTGGTGCGAATGAAAAATTTGGTTTCCTTATTAATTACATGCCTTTATCCAACATAAAACACTGTTAGGTCACCAGAAAGCTGCCCTGATGCATTGAGTTTCTCTGAGCTTTTTTTGTGCTTGAAACCTCACAAGACAAGAAGTTAAAAGACCTCTTTTTAGAAAGGGGAGAGTTGTGCACATTTCCTCCTCTGAAAGACAGCATTAGATGCCATGGGACCCCTGGCCCCCAGGCTCTAAGGAGGCAGGCCAGTGACCTAGCACTGATTGCTAGGGTGTTCTTGGACTTTTCTGGTCCTTCTCCTTTTCAATAACAGA
>VYXF01001943.1:110052-149778 GCA_013397295.1 Polioptila caerulea
TTAATGTGAATTCAAATGTTTCTTGTTTAAGAGGAATCTTGAAAATATAAAACTAGTGGGAAGTTATGGTCCAATTTCAACCCTCAGCAGGGGTGCCAGGTGTTACAATCTCAGGTATCTCCTGCAAACCCCAGCTATGGTTACACTGGCCTTGCCTGCCCAAGCAATCCATTCCCTGTTTTACTTATATTCTGTGGTACCTTTTAAAAATAAATAGTAATAATAATAATATAACCATTATTTTCTAACCATCTTAAGACATTCTTCAGATAAATGTATCAATCTTGCAAAGCACACTACCCATTATTAATATAATAGTTCTGAGATGCCACTTGGCAAACAAACCATTATGCAACCTTTATAGCTCTTATACAGCAAAGCCTCAAAGGGCATATAATTTTAAGCTTTTCTCAAAGTCTTAGGAAGGTCACAGAGCTTAAACATTTAGAGACATTGAATTGGGAAAGATTTCCCGCACCACTGACTCAGCTCGCCCTCCTATTTTGGGCAATCAGGTCATAAAAACTCTTGAAGGAACTTAGCAAGCTCCTTATATATAAGTATTCAGACTCTTTTGAGCAGTGAGGAAATTGCAACTAATGAGTCAGTTATCTCTGGAGTAAAGAAACACACCAATATCAAGTAGTGACTTCTAAATATGATTATGTATTAGGAGCACATGGCCTTGGTCAATGTGCTTGCAGATTAGGTATGGAACTGTATGCCTATTTTGAATTTGCAAAAGTGTGACTGATCTCTGCTATTTTTGGGGTAGGCACAGAGTGTGTAAATTTTCATTGATCACGTTTATCTTCTTCCTTCTTTATAGCTTACATTTTAAAGCACAATATTTAAAATGGAATCTCAGAAAACCAATGCAGATTGAAAGAAAGTGCTTCAACACTATTAATATATTAATATTTTAAACAACTTGACTGAGTAAATCTTTCCCCTAACATTTTTCATCAATAGCAATAAGGTCTGTTCAGCTCAAAATGTTGCAGATTATTTTTGCATTCCATTTGCAAAGAATAAGACATAGATAAGAATCCTTTTCAAACTTCAGGTTTATAGAAGCTGTTTCAAATCTGTCATCCTAGGAAGATGAAGAGGCACTCGGGGTTGCAGAATGCTGCATGTTAATACTAGAGACAGAGTCTTAGATTTTCTAGCAAGTGAATTACTGAGGTGTATACAGCAACATAAGGTAAGGTAGTTGCATACAAGAACTGTAAAATAATAAGAGTTTTCAGTGTTCTGTCTTTCATTTTCAGTATCTCTGATCAATTTTGTGGGTCTCCTGGCTGAATCTGTTGCCTCTTTTCCCATCAGTTTTTATTAATTTTTTGTTTAATGTTAGCCTGGCATTAGATCTCAAGTGGACATGAAGGCACCCTTATGCTGGGGACCACATATTTTTCGCTCTGTAACAGGGAAAAGTTGTCTGTAGTTAAAGAAGATAAAAGAATCTTTAATAAGAAAATAGTCTATAATAAGACATATATAATCTTTAATATGTAACACATGTATAATAAAATAATCTGTAATAAGATTATTTGAAGTTCACTAACAGAAAGGATAGATGTGGTGGCAATGAAAAATCAAACCATGGACTTGCACTGCAACTTAAATATTACACAACTGGAGAGCCCCAAATTGTCTGAATTTTAAGACCATATAAACGCACACAAAAATAACCTCAGCTGCTGCTCAAGCTGGCCTTCACTCTTTGAAACTTGACCAGTATTGCTCAGAAATTCTAATGTTTTTATCTATGAAGTATGTTCTGCACTAATAAATTTCAAGGACATTTCACCAAGTCCTGCTCTGTATTGCTTTTGCTTGGTACTGATAGTCTTGCTCTGTCCTTCTGATACCAGAGGAACCTATACTACTTGCTAATTTATGCTTATTTTTAATAAAATTTCAACTTCTTCTAAAGACAAAATAGCAACAAATTCACTATTTATAATAAGTGAGCATGGAATAGTTGCTGCAATGTCTAGAGAAACATCTGAGGCTCTATTCACCTTTTTAAAGAAAATTTCAAGGAAGTTTGAAAAAGTAGGGACAGAGCACAGCATTTTTTTTCCCCAGAAAATCTGAAAATTTGCCTTCTGAATTTTTTTTAATATGGAAAAATTTTACTATAGAGAAACTTTGAAACACTGAGGTACTCAGAATGATAATGACAGTTTATTTTCCAGCAGAAACACATTTATTTGTAGAAGTTCATTGGTAGCTTCTGCATATATAAAAGCAGGAAGCTTTTATATAGGATAGATCCTATCACATTTATTCTGAAATGGGCTTGTATATTAGGGTGAATAAGATAAAATAGACAACAGTTATTCCTCTCATTAATTGAAAGAAGGGAGATGAAGTCTTTTTGGTCTTACATTCCTTCGTCTTTATCCTTTGTTTGTTTAATCTGATAGGTTTACAGAGAATTAGGTATTTTTTTCATTTTTATTTTTTCTGTTATATGTGAATCTCTGTCTAAATGTGGTGTTCTCATATGTTCTTCTCTAACACAGTACCAATCTCAATGGAGTCTTACAAAACTTGCAGTAGCATCAAATATCAAATAGTATCCAGTGGATTCCATGGCATATTATTACAAGAGCTTAGTTTATGTCTGTTAAAGGTATGGTGGAGCAGATCCATCCATTCTAGGGTATTAAAAAAATAATAATATGCTAAGGAGGAGGAGTCATGTTACTACTACACCATCATAATCCTTAACATTTTGAAACTAATTGAGACCTATTGTGAATTTACCCTCATCAATGAAGAGCACATCAAAACAATATGTTCTGAACTTCATCTTGTTTTCTAAAGCCACTTTTCTATTGGAAGACTATAGTGAAATGACACATAGACCTGACTGACACTTATTTTACAAAATAAAATAATTTGAAGCTTGGTGCCTCTGTATTAAATTTTTGTGCAAACTTGTCTATGTTGTGGCACAACAGAGAATCCACCTGTAAAAAAGATCAGAAATCCCCTAAGGGTATCATACCCAGAGTTCTCATCTGGAACTAGTTTGAAATATTTTGACACTTATTCCATCAATTAATTAACGCAAAGATTCAATTAATTTTACTTCAAAACACAGACACTTCACAACATAACTTGCGTGAACAGCAAAGCCAAATGCCTAATTCAAAGAACACAAAAAATAGTATTAATTTTGTCTGGGGAGAAGAACAAAACAAGCTTAAACTAGAATTCCCATATTCTAGTAAAATAACACTGAAATATAAATTTAGACTAAATCTCATTCATTGGTCTGAAGAACAGATCTATGCAAAGGACATACGGTATAAATATTCAAAGAAATTTTGATTAAAGACATGCCTTCATTTTCAGCAAGCCTGAAATAGAAGTTGATCTTCAAATTGCAGCCATCTACTAATGGTATGTAATAATCTAGCACAGCAGTTTTCAGTTCTAATTCAATTTTCATATGGGAATTGTGACCTGAAATAAACTTTCTTATGGACTGTTCGCAGGGTCCAGGAAGGAAAATCCATGTAGCATGGTCACTGCTATTAAAAATGTTTCTTAGTGATGTTTCAAAGTGGTACATTCATGAATCACAGAATTTATGATGCTTTTTATTTAAATTTTTGAATGTTTAAGTAAAGCTTTGATGTTCAGACATGTTATTCTCAGAGGCTGTGATCTTCCAAAGACTCAGCTTTATATGTTGTACTCCCCTGGAAATGGATAGCTCACACATCAGGATCTTCAGAGGGATCTGAACTACTTCTGCATAGTCATTAACCCTGAACTACAAAGTATTAACAAGAGAAGGTTTAGTAAAATGTCACATGTCTGTATCTGTATCTTCAGTTAATTTTTAATTTATGCCAAGAGCATTTTCTTATTTCATGGCAATCCACAGTAAATTCTCTGTGTCTCAGTTCATACAAATCACCTCAACTGGCTCCTTCTTAAGTGTGCTTTAGTGCTTGCTGTCCAGTTTCTGCAGGTGTCTCCTTTTCAAAGTAATTTTCATTTACCCCAGTGACCTAATCTCTTCCTTTTCTGTTAAATTCAATTAACACATATGCTTACAATACAAGGGCCTTTCAATTCTCAGTACCTTGCACAATCTTGCTCTTTTCAAGGCAAATATGTTTCAGGTGCAGTTAGTTTTTGTGCTTCTGTCCACAGAATGGGGTGAAAGGGCAGAGGCCAGAATTTAATGGAGACTGATTGAATCCATTAAACAAGATGTATCTCTTAACAGTACTAATTCTCATGGTAATTTGTCCAATTGTAGCTGACGAGACATTAGTAGTGGCTGACAGAAAGTGAAGCAATTCCAGAGGACTTTGTTTCAACTACCTAGTGCATTTGCAGGCAAAGATGAGATGTCAAACAAGAACATTTTTGTTAAGGGACAGCATTCTGCTTTTTCTGACACACAATTTTGTGCATAACTTCTTCTTTTTTTCCTTAACATGACTGTTCAGCCTTTTCATTTTTCAGAGACCAAGTTCTAAAGAAATGTCACAGGGGTTAGCACATGCTGTTGCAATCTCAACGTCATCGGAAATTCTGAATCATTTGATAATGGACAGTATGATGAGCCTGGACTGATACACAATGTTTGCCCTAATAGATGTTGATACACCCTTAACAACAATAATCACATCCCATCAGCGCTACCGTAATGGATTGGCTTTTTGAACTTCAGCCATTGAGTTACAGAGACTTTCAGCAAAATTTGGAAGGGGGTCTATTGAGGCATCTAAATCAGACCATTATGGATTTTAAGTGCTTCAGTGATAGTTTTTAGATTGTCAGCTTTGATTTATGTAATTTATGGTTTGCAATACACAGCATGCCGATTGCCTCAGCACTTACCAAAATATGAGGTAGAATTTTGAAAGCATTTAAAGCTTAAACTACTATGGGTGGACCAATCCTTTGAAGCACTGAGGCTCAGAGAATCTTAGATATTAAATCAGAATATCCAGATAATTTTTATAAAATATATATTTTATCTCACCATTGCTTTAATTATTCCTTATGTATCTCCTCCTGCTCTCCGAAATGTTTCTATTTGACCTGTGCTGAAACTGTAAAAACAAGAGTGAAAAGTCTAGCTGTGATAAAGTATACAGAGAAGTGATGACAGTTTAGTGATCAATTAATTATCATTCCTGAATATTATTACTGTGAATGTGCATGTGTACTGGATGATCCTGTAGGCATAGATATCCATAACCTCTGGGAGACGGCAAGTCTACCAGCTCTGGGTGTATTTGAGAAAGATTTTAAGGTGTCTGGGAGAAAAAATACAGATCCGTGAAACCAATCAAAGTGAAGCCTGCAACCTTACAAAAATGTTGCTTCCCTCAAAATGAAAATCTCATTACATGGATAAAGAACTGAAGTCTCATTCCTTAAATGTGTCTCCTGTCACTGCAATGAGTACCTCCTAGATTTAATGAACCTTACATCTAGCATTGAATTGCAGGACAGTTTTTGACAGAAAGAATGATTCTCTTTTTTTGCCAATATATATATATGCTAGACATTATTCTTCAGCGAAAATGTGCTTTTGGACAGTCATGTCTTGGCTATTGTGTGCTGGGCCATGTGAAAAATCTGAATGTTTATAGCTGGGAGCATCTTTCTAGTGTGCAGGGTCAGGCCAGGTGAAGAGAGGTGCAGAGATAATGCAGCTGAAGATCTAGCCCAGACCAAGAAACAGGGAGGAGACAAGAAGGCAAATATCAGACAGGGTGGAAAGAAGGAGGTTCAGAAAGTTTGTAGCAGTTGAGGAAGTACTGGAACATGCTGGACTGGGATAAAGCACAAATGTTACTCCTTACCAAGGCATTGTCCTGGAGAAGCTGTCAGCCCTCAGCTTGCTTGGACAGGTGCACTGTTCACAGAGTTAAAATCTGGCTGGATAGCCAGGCCTAGAGAATGATGGGGAATTGTGCTGGATCCAGTTGGTGGGTTCTCAATTTTTCCAAGGTTCCCCAAGGCTCAGTACTGGGACCAGCTCTGTTTAATAACTATTGAAAATCTAGTAAAAGGGATTGAGGACAGTGTCCTGCAGTTTTGAGTGGAAGTGTTGGTCTGCTGGATGGTAGGAGGGCTCTGCAGAGGGATCTGGACAGGCTGGATAGATGGGCTGAGGCCAATTGAATAAAGTTCAGCAAGACCAAGTACTGCATCATGCAAATCTGCCACAATTCCATGCAGTACTACAGGTTGGGGAAGATAACTGGAAAGTGGTCCAGCAGTAAAGGACTGGAGCTGCTGGTCAGCAGTGGCTACACAAGAGCCAGCATTTGCCAAAGTGGCCAAAAAGGCCAAGGGCATTCTGGCTTATGTCAGCAATAAAGCAGAATCCCATCAGTGACTGTCTCCATATACTTGGAACTATTGAGGCCACATTTTGAATGCTGTGTTCAGTTTTGGTCCACTCACAAGAAAGACACTGAGGTGCTAGACTGTATCCAGGGAAGGGCAACAGAGCCAGGGGCAGGTGTTGGAACAGCAGTCCTGTTAGGAGCAGCTGAGGGAGCTTATGTTGTTTAGCCTGGAGAAAAAAAAGCTCCAAGGGTGACCTTATTGCTGTCTTCAACTCCCTGATAAGAAGTAGCTGCCATGGGGGGGGTCAGCCTTTTCTTCCAGGAAAAAAGTGACAGGACAAGAGGAGAAGGCTTCATGGTGTTTCAGAGAAGGTTCAGATTGGATCAGAAGGAATTTCTTCATGTAAAATGTGCATAAACATTGGAAAAGTCTGCACAGGGAGGTAGAGACACCATCCCTGGAAGTATTCAAGAAAAAATTGGAGGTAGCACTTAATGTCATGATATAGGTGACCTGTTTGATACTGGTCAAAGACTGGACTTGACTATATTAAAGGTCTTTTTGCAACCTAAATGATTCTGTAATTCTGTGAAATGGTCTGCCTTGAGTGGACAGAGTGGGCAAGGTAAGGTTTTTTAGTTACTTTATTAATTTGTTCCACTCGGCAGATCTAGGGCTCCCTCTAGTTAAAGCTCACCCCTTCTAAGGAAGCAATAAAGTTTCAAAGATCTTTTCAGTTTAATGAAAAGGTACAACATTATCTTAAAGCTGTGGCCAACACAGGGCCATTTCCGAAGATATGGCAGGGCGTTTGGAACTAGATGACCTTTGAGGACTCTTCCAACCCAAATAATTCTGTGATTCAATGATTAAAACGTACTACTTTTCTATTTCTGATTCAAAGATTTTGCAGATTCAAAGACTGTGCAAAGAAATGCTATTATGCCTTTATGGCAGAGTCAGTATCTGACCTTGATTTCTTGTTGTAATTAAAATGACACATATATTGTACTTTGTTTTTGTTTATGTACTGATGACATAAGGATTATTCAGCAATCCAGAGAAAATTAACCATTTAATGGAAAGAAGATAGAGATGCACATCCATTACACACACTCACAACCTGGCTACAAAAAGGTTGTCATTATCAAGGTACTTAAACACTAATTTCTCAGAGGAGAGAAGCTGCACCATGTAATGGCGAAGCAATAATTAAGAAATATTGTCATACTGCATAGCAAAAATCTACTGGAAAAACACTGGTCACTACTGTGCAAATGTGCACTAAGGAATACCTATAAGTATGCATTTTAAATGAAATTGATCACATACATATCGATGTGCTTGTGTGTGCATGCATGTCCATATGTCCAGAGTCCTGCCTAGCATCATTCTTTTTTCCTTCATTTTATTCCTGTTATCCTTTGATACATGTCACAAGGGGGAGTGATCAGAAATCTATTTCTTCATATTAGTCGTGGTTTGAAGTGATCCTTTGAAAAATCACATAGCAACATGTGGGTAAGGACATACTAATGCAACTTGAAGGCAACGGCCTGTACTAATGCGTGAGTGCTGGTCATCTGAACACTTCCTTCTGAGCTGTGATATGTTAGAGGGAAAAATCCCAACCTGACCTTTGCAACTGAGGCTGAATTTTCAGGACAGGTGGAAAGACTATTAACCAGTTTTTGTGAACTGTGCAAAGGCAATGTCAAGTCACTGACAAATGATGCCTGGGCATTGGTACAACTGCTTTCTGCAGGCCTCAGTGCAAAAGACAACTCTGATGCTCATGTACTATTATTTTTGTTTTTTTCATCTCAACTTTTTCCCTTTCTTCATCTAACATTGTACCTAGACAATACATAGAATGTAAAATCCCATAGTGTCTGCTTGTCATGGCTCTTTTCCTTCTTTGGCACTCATTTGTCAAGGAGTGAAGGTATCTTGGTGAGCATTTATTGCAGTCCAGGATCAAAGACTAAGGACACTGTCACTGTCTGTATCTATTTTGATCCACAAATAGTATTTGCATTAAAGACAAGTTTGCCTTTGGTTTTCCATCAAACTTTATACCATCCTACACTCTTTCTCATCCTACACTGGAGTCTTCTAGGCAAATGTCATCTCATTATTATTATTTGCTTTTCAGACCCTCAAGAACTTAGTCTTAGTCACGTGACACTCCAACTCTTGTTCGGTATTACACTCTTCAACCATAATGCTAGACTAGAATAATCCCTCTGGGATTTTAAGACAGTTCTTCTGAAGGTGGAGGTCCTTTATCTTGTCTGCGTTACTTGCTTTATTACTGCATACATGCATTTATGCTTAATAATATTAAAAAATATTTTAGTTCCTTGCACTAATTTTACCTGAGCATACACACCATTCCTGAGCAGGACTTCTCTCATTTTGAAGAAGGTGCAGCATGTGTTAGCTAGATGATAGAAAAGTTCATAATGATAAAAGATGAAGTGAAATATCAAATTAAATTAATCATTAACAAGAAGAGCAAAAGTTAGCAAGAGCTAACATTATTCTCAGAAAAAGAAGACTTGCAAATTCATGTAGTTGCAGAACAAGAGAAAAGATGTTTTTATTTGGCTTAAAAAGACTTAACTGGACAATCTAGCCACTGAAAAAACCCAGTATTTGCCAGTCATTTGTAAGAAACTATTTAAGCAGCAGGAAAAGCTGCTCACCGTCAAGTAAATAAGCACTGACATTCTTTCAATACAGCCACATCACTGTATAAATGGAAACATGGCCATGGAGATACAATAACTGACACCAACTCTCCCTTCTGCAAAATCTGCACAGATATTTATGGAAATTGCATGGAGTTTTGAGCCATTTATTCAAACCACAAATCATCCTTCAATTCTACTTGGTGATGCTATTTTAATCTACGTCCAGTGTATTATACAACTGTTTTGCAATAGCACATGACCCTTCATCTTGAGACGTTTTCAGGTATTTTTATTCAAACTTGGAGAACTCTTTTTCTTTTCTTACCAACAATGGTTTATATTGACCAAAGATGGAGTTACACTGTTTTTAAAGTTCTGTCTCACAACACTAGGTAAGATATTTCTAAAATATTGGTTACTTTTGTTTGTGGGTGCAGAAAGAGTGATGTGTGAAAAAATGTCTGTACATTTGGAGCTGCTAGGTTAAACAAACAATAAAACACAGAGAGAGTCATATTCAAATAACCTGTTATTACGAAAAAATTATTCTAAACTTTTTAAAGCCATATATAATTTTCCAATTCTTACATAACTCTTTACTTGCTCGCTCACACACACACACACACACGAAAAAAAAAAATAAAAGAAGAAGAAAAAGGAAGGAGCTGAGAACTACCAAATACAAAATACAACAGCCCTTTATATAAGGCAGTTGTTCATTTCTGTCTTATCTTAGAATAAATTGGCCCAAAAAACCATTCCTGTTAACTCTGAAAGTACACTCACTAGATCACCAGTTCGTAATCTCCTTGGAAAAACATGTCTCCTAATAGAAGCACTTTGGAGGAAAAGATAACCTAAACAAAAATCTTGACCTAAACCTAAACAAAATCATGACCATATGTAGTTTTTTTCTCTGAAGTTTAATATTCTCTTACTCTGACATAAAAATTGATTTAGGTTGCTGCCTTCATAAAGTTATGTCTGGCTTGTCCAACGTAGCCTGTTAGCATGTGAAAGTCTCTCACCTCAGAAATATTTTGGCTCATGGGAAGTCATGGTTTGCAAGAGGTAATAAATATCTTGGCTTAGATCAAAACTGGTAGTTATTAAAAGGCAAGCTTTTAGGTTCCAACTGTCCTTTGGGTTTGGAGAACAATAATATTTAGTTTCTTTCTAACTTCTGCACTTCCTAGGAGGTAAAATTAGGTTTTTGATTTATAGGAGATAGAGGTCTTGAAGAATATTTCTTCCAAAAGTTAAGAACTGCTTGTATCAAGCTGTTGAGTGTTTTTTTTTTTCATATTTGTGCTTTTCAATATTTAATTTTGATTTAGATATAGAGACTCTTGAAATAAATTCTAGTTGATTTCCTAAATATCAGGAATTAAGACACTTAAATAGTCATATTATTGTTCTGTATTATAGTAATACATTCCTTAGGTAACTACTTCAACAATATTACCTTACTTATGTAACAAATGAAGCAATACCTTAAACATATAACCAAGCAAATAAAAGTAAGCCGTTTTATGAGTTCTACATTGCATTAATATGCTTTGAAATGCTTTTCATTTACATGCCTAGGACATGAGCTCAGGAAAGTAGGCTTTTGCATTCCAGGAGAGGTATGCAAATAAAATTCACCTCTGGGCTGAGAGGGGGCACGCTATCAGTGTAAAGTGTAAAAACCCATTGTCCATATTAAAATAAGCCCATGTGCTGGCTCCTCAAGGTGGGTTTAATCTGCACCTAATGACACTTCCACAAAATGCACAATCACCAGTTACTGACACCTCAAATAAACAGTGATTTATTCTCTTGAGAAATTACACAAAATTATGGGGCACACTGTACTATAGCCCATTTCTTCTGATTTTATGGGGTGGAGGACCAACTAGGTTTAATGACAAAGAGAAGTAAGTTCAGTCATGTAGTGGAAATCTGGAGTTTTAACTTCGAATACTCCTCACCACTGGGTTGGTTTGGGATGTTGCCAAATTGCACACTTGATTATTTGAACAACAATTTCCTGCTAAAGCTAGGAAAATTCTGTTTGAGCTGCATAAGGAAACAAAACAGAATTGCCAACAGCATAAACAGAAAAGCAGGAAATTGTCAGTTAAAATGAGTATAAAAAAACACACTGAAAGAAAACAGCAAACTCAGAACACATCTGTGAAGATGCTTCTAACAACATTTTGATTTGAGCCACTTTCTGAAGTGAATATGGCCTGAAAATTAAGTTTATCTGGGACATACAGCATGTGTGTGGTAGCTCACAGGGGGAGACTATACATCAGAGAGACAGCCTGAAGCAACCACTGGAAGAAGCAGCTCCATAAATAGTTATATGGAATATTATAAGTATTGTAGCTAGGTCTAGAACAACTGAAAATTTTTTAGAAGAACAACTTTTTCTAGTTCTAGTGGTAAGACCCAGCTTGAGTTTTCAAAAGGATCTGCACTGAGAAGGCAGATGCTCAGCATACTTCATAGGCTGGGATCTCTTCAGATTTGCTCAGTAAAACTGGAGCACTCAGATAACTTAGTCACTGCCAAGTTTTTGTGTAACCCTCTGATTTTGATGGGATGCCTCACAGACTAACACAGGACCTGTCTTGGTATACCCCATACTTTGGCTCTTATACTTCACATCTGGACTTCCCTCTCTAAATAATTACTTCTGTATAATTGCAGTTTGCTCATACAGATGAATTAACAGACTTACTCTTCTACTGAGTTGAAAAATATCTATTCCCATGTAATTTTAGCACAAGAAATCACTATACAATGACATTTTAGTTAGCCTTTGTCATTAAACCATGAATAAAACATTTCAGAACTAAGGGAAGTCAGAATTTACAACATAATCCTATATCTAGTTGTGAATTCAATGCAGTTTTTAATTAATTGGAATTCCCATCATTTTTTTTTCGTTAGATCTGTCTTTACCTTAGAGGTGAAACATACTGAAGCAACAAATTGGTTTAAATTATTTTCCTAGTGACTGACTACATATATATTTTTTCCTGTGCATAGTGTGGTTGAGTCTGAGTGAATCTTATTCCAGGGGTAAAAACATAGCAGTTGTTCAGCAGATTGGTAGACTTTTAGTTGTGTAAAATGGAGTCTGTCTAGACTACCAATTATTATGATTACTATACTGATATAGGATGTTTATGATTATATACTGATTACTGTAAAAGGTATTTAGGGTAACTCAAACCCTTTAAAAAGCAGATTGCTATTTCTCTCCTTATGAACACTATAATATTATATATAATTCTTGTAATACTGTAAGTATTCCACAATAAAATATAAACTCTATGAGATTGAAACTATTTCTCAGTTTTTTGGCAGTGCTGCAAGCAGTGATGCTCCTGTCTTACATGCCTCTTAATAGCATGTGTTGATGTGTTGTGTCAAAAGCTTTTTTTTTATCATGGTCTCTATCATTGTTAGAAATAAATTTTATTAATAGACATATTATAATTAACATTGTAGCATACGGTATGAGTGGTTTCTTTTCTTGTACAAGATATTATTTATTTTATAATCTGCCTCTCTTAAAAAGGCAAGTCTTTATCTGTTTTGCTTAGGATTTCAGAAATTTATAGACTAAATTGGACCTTATGTATCCCCTTGTTCCTCAGGGACAATTAGTTATTAATTCCATCACAAGCCAATCTCTCTGGTGCCAGTTACATTCACAAAATTAAAATGCCTCTTAGTCCATCTCAACATGGCTGCCAAATAATAAAAATATTAGAGTAGCATTGTGCATCTGTCAGCCTGTTTTGACTTTTGTATAATCATACATTTTTTTAAAAGCTATTTTCATACTATTAAATTGATTAGTTGGCTACTATTTCCGTTAGGATTGCCCAGTTCTTCTTCATTTCCATGCTATTTTCCTTTGAAACTAATTAGTTTTTCACATAGTGAAGAGTACAAGAAATATAGTCTATGTAGGCAACGTGAGAGATTCTGACAGCATGGAACGTGTGGTTGAAGTGCAGTTTTGGTGTACCTTTGTGAAGATCAATGGAAGCACTACAAGTGTGAAAGACACAGATAAACATTTAATTGTAACAGAATTCATTGTTTTATAAAAAAACTTTCCAAGCAGCTTGAGAAATAAAGCTTTTCTGTCATTTTATGATAGTAAACTAAGGAAAAATAACCTAGCTTTAGCATTTTGAAAGCTTTTCTCTTTTTTCCATGTTTTGGCCGAAGTTCTTTATGACATAAGCCTTTACGTTTTCCTGGAAGACCCTCAATGAGCTGTTTATTAGTCTAAGTTGTTCTACACTGTCTGCACATCCTCAGTCATGCTTATACTTTGGCATGGTGATCCTTCTTGGCCTCACACAACATGGTGCTGGGACACCAAGCTGGTCTCTGACCACTGCTGTGCCTTGCTGAACATTTTGTTCTTTTTTTTAATGTATCTTTGTACCTTTTTTATTTTTCTTTTTTTATATCCTGAGAGTCAACATCACTATTACACAATTCCAAACCTCTTATATTCTCCAAGCAGTTTAAATGTAAACATTTGGTCTTTATTTATATGAATGCCCAAACGCACGCTCTGAAGATGGGCAGTGCCCCTTCCTGTATTGGATAGAAAACAAACACTGATGCCAGTTCTGAACTCTATCAAGAAGTATGCCAAATACTCTTGTTTTGTCCAAAAGTGATAGTTTGCTAAGACACATTGTACAGGCAGACATAGCCCTTATGATGTTACCGTAAATAAATTTGTAACCTTGAGCAAGGTTACCGATTAGGTCAGGAGATATGAAAAGGCCATTATAGGCTTTAACATATTTTAATTTTTTAACATATTTTTTATAGTTTCTAGGTTCCTCACTGACTGCAGCAAAGAGCAAATAAACTCTTAGAGGGAGCTAAATCTGGGGTCATCACAGAACACCACGTTACATAGAAGAATGTTTGAGAAATAGATGGGAAAGAGGTTTAAAGGAAGCTTAGGCTTGCAAGTTTGCTTTCATCTCACGCTCAAAGGTGTTTCTAGACCACAGTGATAGAGGGGATTTGAGATACAGACCCACTGACAAGGTTTATCAGGTTACAGTCCCTTTGGGGATGAAAGAGTCTAATGGACACAAATACTGTGGAATTTCTTTCTAACTCATTTGCTCTAAAGCTTTAAACTCAATTTCTCCTAAGCAGTATATTGAGCCTTAGCTTGAATTCCTCAGCCTAGCAGGAACCTATGGATCCTTCCTTCTCTGTAGTTTTCTTACATTCCCAAGATCCAAAACTCAGTCCTATTTTGCGGTCTGGGTCAGTCATCCCTAAACACAAAAAATCCACGAAAGTAAGAAGCATAAATTTTGACATCTACCTTGATTTCTTTAATATTTTTAAATAACTGCATCTCATTTACTATTCTCATTTTTAACCATAACCATAATGCAATCCAGACTCTGGAGTCTATTTCATCAGCCCTTACCTGCCAAGTCCTGGTGATCACTTCAGAACAAAACTGACACTAGAGTGTGACAGGCCCTATTTCTTAAAACTTCTAAGTCTTAATTGCATGTGTTATATATAAAAATTATATATCACAAATTAAATTACTTTCCCCCTGTTTTTTTAGTTTCAAAACCAATTAGAACAGATAAAAATCCCTGTTAGAAGGAGTTGTCTAATACACCTGATTTGCATTTCCAGTATTTCTTTAAATACATATTAGAAAGTGCCTAACACTGAGAAAAAATATTTTAAACTGTGCCAAAGTGAATTAATTTGTTTTAGAAACACTGCTTCAGCTAGATCTTCATGAGCCGTGTTTTGTGAAAATATATCGAAAACCTGCATTTCACAGGGTTTGAATGTTCCAAGAAATCTGACTCATAAAGGCTTCCTATGTTCTGTAAGTGTTGGACACACTAGGATACTGGAAAGAATTCTAAAGGTGGCAATAAACATTTTAAAATTCTTTAAAAAAATCTAGCCTACCAGATGTAATACTAGTAAGGCATACTTTCTGGTAGAAGACAGTTTGACATACCATTTTTCTCAGTCAAGCATTCCAGTTGAGAGTAACTTGACTATATTCTTAACTTGTAGCCCTTAAATGTTTGCCTGCAATGAATTTTAAATGTAAAAATCTGTAGTGATATCGAACCTTGGTCTTTTGTATTTTTCTATGGCCACTGCTGAAGACAGTGATTAACTTAGCACAATGTGATCATTTACAGATTCACATTAATCTGAATGAAGTAGCTAGAGATTTAACTGGTAATTATTCTTCTAGTAGGTTGTAGGTATTGTTTGTGGAAGGGTCTGTGTTGCAAAAGTTGTAGACAGTCCTAAGAAAAGGGATTTTATCTTGTAAAGAGTTTGAGAGTATTTCCTATAGGGAGGAGAACAGTATCTGCTAGAAGATTGACTTGCCCCACCAGTTGGTTCATATGTGTAAGCTGAATACCATTGTTAGGCTAGAAAGGGGGGAAAAGAATTAAGGAATATACTAAGAAAGCACTAAATGTAATATTGCAGTATTGCATAGTTGCTTTTCCTTGTGAAATGGGATGCAGATGCAAGAATCATTAATCCTCCCTAATTCTTTGCCAATCTTGTAGAACTAATGGAATTTGGATATGGGTATTAATTCTCCTTTTGTAGTTTCCTGTTTAATTTGTTTTCAGTGGCTTACTGTTGCATACAAAAGAGGAAACGAGACTTCTACAAGATATAAAACAAACAAGGATGTTAAAAAAAGAGATTAAGTAGTTCATAATAATGAAGAACTGCTCAAATAGAAGTAAATTTATATCTCAAATGAGAAATGTCTCATATTTATATAAACCTATGACAAAGAATTTCCTTTTTTACATATGCCTTTGTTGGCTCCTAAAGTGTCAGAAAACCATCTACAGAATTTTTCCTCCTTTTTATTCATCCTACTATTCTCCAATAAGCATGATGATCCTTATATCAATATATACTTCAAGTCTTTCTTCTCAGTCAATTTGCCAAAATTCAAAGAGATACCAGGGAATATCTTGGACTATGTACCTCTTGGACTTGAGTAGCTCTGTGATCATTCTTGTAAGATTTTGACCCAAAAGACTACATATCATCAAGTTAAATTGTTGAATTATGCTTAATTCAACCTTTTTCCTGGGAGTCAGCATTGTTCTGAGAACTTTTGCCTGATCCAACTAGCACCTAGGGGTAGGCAGTCAGGGGTTGGAAGATAGAATAGCAAGCCAAAGCAAAGTCTGAACAGTCAGAGTTTTACAGTTCCTTTCCTTCTTCCCATATCCAGGATCAGACAAGCAGAAGATTTTGGATACAATAAAAGGGATCATGCACTAATAAAAGGAGACACATGCACTCTATAGAGGCCTTGAACAGCCATAAATGAGAGAGACTGAAGATTTCAGGGTCTGCTTGACATGCTCTTAGGAAATCTGGAGACAACAGAGCAGTGTAGAAACCAGCAGCTATATTATATACCTTGTGTTCCTAATCCCAGAATCCAGCAGTCAGAACCCCACCAAAAAATAATTCCCTTAGGTGCTGGCCCTTCCAGACAAACTAATCAAGGGCTTGAAGTAGCTATGATAGAGCTAATTTTCTTTGCACTAATTTTCTTTGCACTTGTGCTAAAGCTAGGGTTGCACCTAAGCAAGATCGGATTTTTCATTTAGATGCATTGGCTTTGCAAGATATATATTACTGTTACTTAAAAAATGCATTTCTATAACAAAAATGGGGACTGAAATAACAGGATTTGGATGGAGATTTACAGGTCTTTGTAACATCTGGCCTTCCACCCATTCGTTTTCCCAGCTTCCAGTTGGTAGTTGAACAGGCTCTCAGCTGGTGCAGCAGGCTGGCTGGGGCTCTCTAGGCCAGAAAGTGAATAATAAGGGGTAGCAGCAGTGAGGCTGAATGCCAGAGTGAGCATTGGTAGGCACAATGGTGAGCAGCAGTGGACTTTTATCCTACCTGCAGGTGACTTAAGACAGGAAGGAGGATGGTACCTGCCATTCAAATCTGTCTGTGTCTGACAGATGGGCAGTAGAATGGTCCCAAAATGGTTTCAGTCCAGAGAGTGAAGCTGAAGAAGACCCCAGTACAGATGATGTCTTTGATAATGGTGCCAATGAGTCCTCCCCTGTGGCCCTGCAGGGCTTGCAGGCCTGCATAGTGGTAACACATGTTTCCACAACATGTTGTGTGAGGGATGGTCTGGGTATGAGCCAGCCATGTGGATATGAGCACAGCCCTGAAAGTTAACTGCATCCTGGACTGCATCAAAAGTGGGGTGGACAGCAGGGTAATGGAGGGGATTCTGCCTCTCTGTTCTGCTCTCATGAGATCCCACCTGGAGCACTGCATCCAGCTCTGGGTCCCCTAAAACAAGAAAGATATGAATCTCTTGGAGCGGGTCCAGAGTAGAGCCATGAGAATGACCAAAAGACTGGGGCACCTCTCCTAGCAGAAAAGGCTGAGAGGGCTGAGGTTGTTCTGAAGAAGAGCTGGTAGTATAAGGAAAAGTGGTTGTAGTTTTAGAGTAAAAGATGTTAGGGTCAGATTAGACATAAGAACAAAACTGGTTACGAGGAGAGTGCTGCAACACTGGCACAGGTTGCCCAGAGAGCTGGAAGGTGCCCCAAGCCTGGAAACATTCAAGGTCAGGTTGGATGGAGCTCTGAGCAACCTGATCTACTTGAAGATATCACTCCAGGGAGCTGGAGTAGATGACCCTTAAAGGGCCCTTCAACCCAAAGCAGTGTCTGGTTTGATTCTCTGATTTTGTGATTCTATGCAAAGTTCTTAGAGCCATTTAGCTGCAGCCAGGGCTAAGATGACTGGAAGAGTCTAACAACACTTTAATACAGATAATTAACAATTATTAGTGGTTTTGCATGTTTCCAAGTCCATTTCCACTTTTTTCCTTTGATTGGGTGAGCTGTGTAGATGAGAGACTCTGGCTGTCCTCAGAGGCAAGTTATTCATATCTTTTACCACAAAAGTACTGACTGCATTCTGTGTGCCCAGGCTCACAGACCCAATGAAATGGGAGCCCTAGCCTTGCTCTAAATGCAGAGGTCTTAGATGCCACAGTTCTCTATAACTTTCTTGCTGAACTGCTTTACCCATTTATTTTCTAAGATACATTTCTAATAAACTTTATACAAATAGCAATTATTTGCTTTATGTCACACAATATGCTTATGCTCACTAACTATATTTAGTAAGAAGAATCTGCAAGGGATGTACCTGGAGGGACACTAAAAGATAGCTGGAAAGGAATTAATTACAAGAGCATGTAATGACAGGACAAGGGGGAATGGTTTCAAACTGAAAGACAGTAGGTTTAGATTAGACACTGGAAAAAAATTATTGTGAGGGTCATGGGGTACTGTGACAGGTTGCCCAGAGAAGTTTTGGATGTCCTATCACTGAAGGGGTTCAAGACTGTTGGATGGAGCTCTGAGCAACTTGGTCTAGTGAAAAGTGTCTGTGTCCACAGCAGAGGGGTTGGACTAAATGACCTTTAAGGACAGGCCATATGTCTATTACATATTTTGGGATTATTTAAAATGTTGCTTGTGTCATTGCAGTGATCATTTAGATCAGGATTTCATTGCATGGGTGATTTATATCAGGGTTTTCAACCATAAAGTTCATGTCAAAAGAAAAGGGGGATTTTGGGAATGTCATTTTAGGGTTGTGGAAATGGAATACCAGCATTAAAAAGGTGAAAATAATTTTTTCCTATATGGCATAATTTCTTTCACTCTGAGAAAGCAAATTAGAAAACATGCTTACACCTAAACACTGAACCAATAAAAAAAGCAATTAAATGGTGAACAAGAGTTGTCACTCAGATAGTTCTGTCATATTTTGTCTTTAATTGGAGGTTTAAAATATGCTTTTGTTTGTGGAAAAAGCCCTGGGCCATGGCTCAAAAAGGAAACTCTTTAATTAGATTTAATATGGGTGGACATAATACACTGTAAAGGCTTAGACAAGATTAGCATGGGTAGCTGAGGTATTCTCAGGTCATAGAAATGAAAAGGATGAAAAGAAGATTTTACTTTAAATAAACCTAAAATTTTTTTAAAATAGTTGGTTGCTTAACCATTATTGTTTTGAAAATGTTTGATAGAATATAAAATTGTATTTCATGGACCCTAGATCCTGAGCCAGTATCAACTCATTTGGTTGTGTTACAACTCCTTTTCTTTTTGTTACATCAGTTTCCACCATATGGAAGAGTTGGTTCTTAATAGACATTTGCCTAAAAAGTGATAGAAGATTTTTATCTTCATTTCACAATGACTTGAGGAAGTCTGTAATAATTCTACTCTTTGTTACAACTATGTGCATGGATTCGCACACTGCATTGACATTATTACACCAAAATGGATGCCATAAAATTATAAAATACTAAAAAGATCTTTTTGATCAAGACACAAAATATTTAGTATAAAATTAAAAAGGAACAAAGTTTAATTTTCTTTTTGAGTTCAGGTGAAACATCAATCATCTAATTATATTTGAATTCTCAAAGGCTTCAAAACCCATTTTCTTTTAAAATCTCTCACATAGTTTTGTAGACTCATGAGATCTGAATGTTTAATTGTTTTACCTGACTTTTGCATTTTTCCTTTCATTGATCTCTAAAATGCAGCTACTTCTTTTCACTAGATGATCCTACAGAAAACAGGTAAGTGTGCCCAACTGGCACACTTTATTAAGAAAAATCAAAATGAATGCAACTATGCTTCATAAATGAAGGGATATTAAAAAAAAAACCAAAAAAAAACAAACCCCCAAAACCAAAACAACAAAAACCCCAACAAATATAAAAAGAAACAAAACAACAGACAGGAAAAAAAACCAAAATAAAAATAAAGTATTTCCAGCTTGAGATGTCTTTCAAACTAAGAGCAGTTATATACATTTTAAAGGCCCCTCATCTGAAAAAGAAACCCCAAATAAGTTGAATTTAATAGTCAATAAGTGCCAACAGAACAAATTGCCTTGTTTCACTACACAGTGAAGCATTACAAAGCTGAATGCAATGATACAGAAAAAATAATTCATTCTTAAGAGCAAGGAGTTTAAATTTGAGTGGGTCTCGTAATGGGCAAATATTTCCAAGTTTACCTTTATTATATCTTCTGTGACTAAAGAAGTAGTCATCTTTATGCAAAGTATTTTTTTGAAATTGTTGAGTGACTTTTTTTCTCAGTCCTTTATCTACTTAAAAATATCAATTCATACTAATAACCATTAAATCTTGCTCTTTTCTCCATGATGCCTTCAGGACCAGCTCAGCAGAAACATTCATTTTTATAAATGTTCTTCTCTCTTTCATTTCTAGAAAAGAAAAGAGGAAATAAAGAAACTCTGCAATTACTTTGTACTAACGGTAGCAATGCCAAAAATCTTTGTAATCTAAATTATTTTCTTCTATGTCTGAAAAGAGTTTATAGCGACTCCCTGTAGCTAACAGCAGACTAAGCACTGGAACAGAATATTAAACAGTCATATCTCTTTGTGGAATATGAAGGGATATTTTAGTCCATAAAACTAGCAATACTGTCACCCACTGTCTCCCATACTCAATGTCTGAAACTGGTACCACATTCAGAGATGTCAATATGTACTTATAGTAACAAAAGGTAATTTATTTCTCTCTAAAAGAAGAAAAGAACAAAACATTTTCTTACAAAACCCCAAGCTGGGGAGCACAAAAGCAAGCTCTGAATTACCTTCTTTGTTCATGAACTGCGCTTTCCCAGAGTGGCATTTCTTGTGCAGCAGACACCCACCACATGACACTGCTGTCCACGCTCCTTCTGAGTTCTCAGTAGCTGAGCCGGGAAATGTGTTGCCTTCCCCTGCATCTTTATGTTTTCTAGGTTGTTCTAAGGAATCAAATCTTTACCACTGTCCAGACAAGTGGTAAACAAACTAAACATAACATGATAGTTAAATTTTCCTTTTTTCTTTTGGTTACAACTTCTCTACTCTGTTTTGAAAGATAGGTGGAATGTTAAAGGCTCCAAGTAAGTCAAAGTCAGTTTTAAAGACCTCTAGTCACCAGTGAAGCAGTATCAGGCTCCATAAATCTCTGGAAAACCTTCCACAATTTGTGAGTCAGGTCTCCCATTAGATGACCACTGAGTAACAGATGCAAAAGTGGCATCCAGTTGACCCCAGAAAATTGGTGAAAATTGAGTTATGTTATATATAATGTTATTACATATTATTTATAATATATATGTCCAGATACATATATGTGTGTGTATATGTATATATAGCTCCCAAATGAAGACTGTCTCAGTCAGACTTCAGAATCTGTCCTGTTATGGGGGGGGAACTACCAGCTATGGCTTATAAAATGTCTTTGAAGTGTTTTGTGAGTAGATTTAATCTAATACCAGACAGAATTTACAAAATGTAATACTACACAGTATATACAAAGTGTATACCACTAATGGAGGTTTGAACCTGTTTCACAACAGCCACAATCAGTGACTGTAATCCTTCTCTGGGGTTCCCTATGACTTTGCTTCATGAATGGATTTGATGGATAAACTTACAAGTCTAACTAAGAAAGGCTTATTGCTGTGAGAGATGAGCTATAGGGTACCAGAACAATACCTGCATTTTTCGGAACAGAAGGATTTGTTGCTGATAGTTTCCATACTGTGTACGCAGCAAGAAAAATGAAAGTTGATATAAAAACCTACAGTGTTGTAATTTTCTGGGAAAGAGAAAAAAACATGGCCTGTAACCTAATAAAACAGAGGACGAAGTCAGTAAATAATTTCATGGTTGTTACTGCATTTAGAGGTGGAGTTGATTACTTTACTGAGAAAGTGAACAAAATAATAATGAGCAATACATTCATCTAACTAAACCTCATGTGTTGCTCATGACATACTTGGAAGGAGTTCCTGAAATTTAACAAAGCAGTTTTTTTCTAATAACTGATATGACAGATATAACAAAACTTCTTATTCTGCTATATAGTATCCACACCTCAGTATTCTCTGCATTTTGTTACCATACAGAGTGTGGCTTTGTTAAGATGTTGTAAATTCTTTAACAATTTGGAATATTTTTATTTCTTTCCCCTTGGGGAAATTTTTTAATGGGTTTCTTTTATGTATTTGATTGCTCTCTTCCATATATCAGTAGAGATGAATCTTTCCCAGAGAAAGGGATCTCAAGATTGGAAAGGCACTTAGGAAATAAGAAAAAAAATTCTTTTATCTTTATAATAAATTATAATCAGTGGATAAGTGGTTTTGTCATTTGTAGTTTGGAGATTATCAGCAGGGACGATTAGGCTTGCAGATTATCGGTAGGAACTGCTTCGTCAGCTGAAAAATATCAGAAGAGAATGCATCCACACTACTAATGAAGAAGTCCAAGCATTCCAGTTGCAACACAGGTGCTGTCATTATCCACAAAATTTCATTATTAATTGACCCCCTGGCTCTGTTTTGAACCACCAAAATGGGCTCCAGCACAGATAATCTCTTCCAAGCACTAAAGCAACATCAACACTGGCTTTAGCACCACTTGACACTCGGCTTCAGCACCAGTGGGCAGTGCTGGTCCCTCTTCCATCTAGTGGTACAGACATAGTGAAAGATTCAGAGCTGCCAAAAGGTAAGCAGCCAGCATCTTGATTTTCACCTAAGCTTGGTGTTAACCCCAAACTTGTACAAGCTTGCTCCTGCGCTCTTTTTTACAAGACTTAGTCATGCATGGTGAGAAGTGCTGTTCAAGTGCTGAATGTTGTCTGATTACTATTGCAGACATTGAAAAGTGCTTGCTGGGGTGTTCAGTGTGAGTGCCCTAATCACAGATAATGACAGCTGAGCAGGAAATGACATGGGATTGCTGTGGAGTCATGTATTGTGGTCCAGAAAATGTTTCTTTTCCTCCTCCTTAAAACTTAATAACTTTGAGCTACTGTTTATCATCCTGTAATTGCAAGCACTTTCAAAGGAAAAACAGTTGTTCTCTTTGGAGTGGTGTGAAAGTGTGCATTTGGAAAGGGCCTAATGTGAAATTGTGATAACAGAGGAAAGTAGAAGGAAACCCAAGGGTTACATATTCCTTCTTAGAGAGTCTGAGCTTCCTAAGTGTAAATTAACATAAATAACATTAACATGAGTTATACATATACTGTGCAGAGACTAGCATCCCAACTACAGAGTACTACTATGGAATCACAATTAATACTATGAAATGTTCCTCTGTATTGAATTGGGACTGAACTCCAGGCGGAAAAGAGTAAGAAAATTTTAAATATATCTTTGCATTTAACAAAGTTATAATTCTGGGATTGTCTGGAGAAAGATACCATAGAAAAGGAAGAGAAGCTTATGGAAGTAGTTATGTGCACATAGAAATAATATGTTGTAGACTCTTTTAATAAAAGTTAGAATTGTGCTAAATATGTTTATATTACTGTTTTCTCCACTTTCTCTCTGGTTGTTTTTGTATACAGTAAACAGTTTTTTATATAGTCTGATATAGAGCTGTTTTGCTTCTGATGATATCTGAACAATGACTTAAAGAGCCACAAGTGAAGGTGAGACATTGTACAAATTATGAAAATTAATGCTGCTGCTCTATGTCAGCACATTCTAAAACGTGACAATCTGTTGATGTAAAGGGCTTAGAAGTAAATATATTTTAATAATATGAACATTTACAGAAAAAAAGGTGTGTTAAAGAAGGCCCAGTTTTAGTTTGAAAAGGTTAAGTGAAGAAAGAAAGATATGTAAGCTCTCAGACAAAAGAACTACTAAGGAAAGTCAGAAGACAGATTAGATATGCCAAAAACACAACCAAATAAAGTAGAAGAACACATGCTGATATTAAAGAAGTAAATATTTCCTTAGGCCAATGTCAGTAGAGATTTTTTTTGTGCCAAATGGAAAAAAACTCTTATTCCTTTGTTACTGTGCTCACTTCCCTGTAATTTTACATATTGAGTCTAATGGTGTTAGACCTTGTGCTCTTGCCTAAGTGAATTGTGTATTAATGGGCATGCTTGTAAGCATTTTGCAGAGGAGTATGCATTGAAATTCACAAATGTACATTCTCATTACTTTCAGTATTTTATATTTTTAGGAAAGTGGATCTTACACCCCCACCAAAACCAGCCTGCATATTCTGTTCCATTCCATATTCAATACTGCTTAAGAGTGATGCCAGTGAAGAACTAGTTCTCAAAAGCTGTAAAGGCAATATTTCTATCTTTAGAAGTGGATAGTAGTAAAACTCGGGACTTTTACACGTAGAGAAAGACTGTAGAGACAGAACAACAAACTTGGGCTTATTTGTCCTCCTGACAGCTGCTGTCAATTCCTAAGAAGCACGGAGTGCCTACTGCAGTCATGGAGAGCAGTGGTGTCACCAGCTCCCAAAGCCAGCTCCCCCCTGGCCTTGTCACACAGGCAGCCCATCACTTTCTGCAGTGGAGCAGAGAACCTACTTGAAATTACAAGAAGGGAATTATCAGCCCCAAACCTGCTCTATTTCTTAATTTTTTTTCTTCCTTGAAAGCAGGTTTATGGGTAGGAGATGAGCACAGGCTATACTACAGCTACAGCTATTAGCTCACTTTTCCCAGATATTAGTAATCCTGGTGCATCCTGAAGGGGAACGCAGAAGTTCGTGACATCTGAGGCATCTCATAAAGATGTTTAAGAGCTGTTGCTGAATAAGAAGGCAAATTGAAATGCTTGTCAATCTTTGTTAATAAATCTGTTTCAGTAGAACATGAACCTGAAAATCTTTCATCAGTCCTTTTGATTTTCAATAGTTTTGATTTCAGTCCTTGAACCATGAATGCAAACCATATTTCATTGAAAATCATTGACAGGAGCTGCCAAACAGGTGTTCGTAGGGACACATTCCAAATATTTCATTCTTAATTTCCCTCTCTTTACTCTTCTTGTTTAAAGTTTCTTCTTGTTTAAAATTTGGTGGGAGGCTGAAGAGGGAGACATGATTGGCTGAGGAGACAAGGCTAAACCACGTCTTAGGTCAGTACAAATCTTATTAAAGGAAATTTTCACATAGTTGCTGTAACTAGAGCTTTCATTCCAGCGATATGCTCTACTTCCATATTAGTTAACATAAGTGTGTTTTTCCAGCCTTTCCTGCCCTTCAAATTGTATTCTTTCTCCCAAGATTCATACACATCTTTATATTTCCATACTAGAGAGTCATATGTTTCACTTCAGCTCCTTTTTTTCCCTAAGAAATTATTTTTTTTCCACAAATGTGATGTCCAATTTTCTTTTGAAAAATGTTGCTTTTTTCTCTAAACTTTTTTTTTTTTCCTGTATTGTGCTGCCAGTTTCAATATTTCTTAGATCATTGTTTCTTCTTGTTAAACATGGTCCACAGAGCTGTGGCTTGGTTTTCTGGCTGGTTTTTGTCGTCAGTTTACCATCACTACAGGTTGCAAAAGAGCACGTGCTTCGATCACAGAACTGCTTACTCTTTGCCATGTGACTTCTCTAAGTAGTGTCTTAATGATGTTTCTTGACATAATTTCACTTCAGAAATACATATTTATTTGTTGTGCACCCCATTCTCTTGTATTATAAAGAGGACTTTTTGTACAAAAGATGATTTACTAAGTGCTTCACTGTACCTTTTCTCTCGCATTTTCACAGAATTTTCTGTGGTAGACGATTGATGAGCTGAAACATACTTTACAATTTTAGCTGCAGTGTCCTAGACTTGGCATGAGGAATAAAAGAATTAATATTTATGATACTAAAAAGCCAATTCTGAGCAGTGCATTCAGAAATTTAATTTGGCCCAGTACATTTACTAGGGAATGGTCTGGGGCTAAAGAATTATGATGTGAAAATTTAATTTGGAGACATTGATGAGGGTGTGTTTAATCTCTGTCTAACTGCAAAGCTTTCTCATATAAAGATTGTTTTGATTTTATCAGGCAGATCATGACAACAGCTGAGGTCAGCAGAGGTAGCAACTGAATGTCTACAGACAAAGAATGTGATCGAATTCCTTCCCCAAGGAGCAGTGGAAATACTGTCTGCAGGCCAATCATCTCGATCGGTGCAGGCATTCTTCCAAGCACAAGAGAAATTTTGACATATTAGGGGCTAGAGGCAAAGTAGGGAGATTTTTTGAAGGTAAATAGCCTTTGGATGAGATCAGGCAATTTTTTTTTTATCAGTCTTGAAATCAAATGTTCCTCTGGACATACAAAACAAATTCCATCCTGAGATAGCGCTGAGCCTAGATGAGTAGCTGAAAAGTGCCATGCAAACTATTTCTTTTACTTTGGTCCCATTCTCCCTGTTTTAGAAGATATTTTATGTATGGACAAAATAGCATAATATAGGTTCAAGAAGCTGTCTAGGCGTGGAGTTTTCTTCCTTACATATAGGACTGGCTTAAGGAAAAAAAAAAATTATCCATGGCTCAAACCCACACTATTTTCTTTCATTAGAAGGCAGGTTTACCAAAACTGTAGGGCTACCCAAAGCAAATCCCTACAGAGCACTATTAGGCATGCACAGAAGCACTTGTCCTGACAGTATCAGTGTTTTTCAGAGCTGCCCCTGGAAGAAAGGCAGAGGAGCCACCCGTGGGTGTGAGTGAGAGAATATTTAAACTGATGCTATTCCTGCAGCAGTTGGGGTGCCCAGCCCTGTCTGGAAACTGGGTAGCTCAGCTGGCTTTCTGATGGAGAGCATTTGTCACAGTCACAGTATTTTAGCAGATGCTCGTTCACTGGTGTGGCTACACAGCCTCTGCACAGGAGCTGGCTTCAACCTGTCCAGCCTGAATACAGGGGCAATAGAAGGTTCTTTGCCCACACCTGACTACTAGTGGACTTATTCCAAAACAACTACATCTAATAAGTGGAAGACAGAGCACTCTGAAAGGAGTGAAATAATGGAAAAAAGAGTAAATATAAGTACCTTTTAAAACAGGAGAGGTAACCATAGCTTTCCAGTTCTTGCATTTCCATATTCTATCTCTAGCAAAAGCTAGAGATAACTTTTAATGTTTTTCTAAAACATTCGCATACAAGCATTAAATGGCTGGGCTGTTACTCTCTGGTGCTTTCCATGAGACAAACAGATTGGTTCTTTATGAATACTTGGTAAAAGTGTTTTTTCTGGGATATTAACTATCTCCTATCAGGACCAAAAGGCAAATTTGAGGAGATAAATTTGCTTGAGTCTTGGAGGTTTTTGTGGTCCCCAGACAGGTTCTAGACCATCACTCACAGTGCTACCTGACTCAGACTTGGTATTACTGGTAAAAAGATGTTTTGTACAATAAGATTTGTACTATCACAAAGTACTTGAAAAGAAATCAGATTTGATCACTGATCATTTGGTAAAAGCTGCTTATTCTTTCACTTTCTTTCCACTTCCTCTCTGTAGATAAATATTTTGATATAGAGATAACACATCTCAACTGTTTTACTGTATCAATTCTTAGTCTTGGATTTGATTTCCATATGTCACAGAACAATTCAGCAATTAATCATCATTTATATGTTAAGGTGTTGCATTTCTTGCTACCTTTGGCATATTGGAAATAGAAACACCTTTGAGTGCAGTCTAGACCATGACGTTAAGGGCAACCCACATTTTCATTCAGAACTTTCAGAATCTGGAGATTTCAGAAGTAATTTTTTTGATTGCTTAGATTTTTTTATAACAGTATTTTTCTCATACTCAGACTTACACCTCTGTCATCATGTTTTTTTCTTTAAAGAAATTAAAAATCATAAAGTTGTAGAGACCATTAGAGTAGACTTCCTCACTCAAAACCAAGTGGATATCTTTCTAAGGGGTTTGATTTTTGTATCATATACACCACAGTAGATATTTTGCCAGTGTGAGCTGGATTTATGAAGAAACAGTAGCAGCTTTTAGGTGATGGTACTCTCTGCTTCCAGTGGAATACTGAGGGTCCAAGAACTCAGAAAACCTGTGGATTCATTCTCACTTTTTGCTCCTTTGGTGTCATCTTTTCTTTCTCTCTGTTTTGTTTTTTGCTAGCAGACAGGAAATCCTTGCTTAGTGAGTGGAAGTGCTTCCTGAAGTTTTTTCCTGCTTCCTTTGTCTCCAGCTAAGAGGAAGGGTTGCTGACAGGTGGATTCTCTACTCACCAGCAATTGTGGAACAAGAAATAACCATAGAGACGTGTGTTTGATAGGCACAAGAAACAGCAGAGAAGATTTCTGAAACAGTAGATTAGCATATGAGTACCGAATAAGGGTATTATTTTGGTTTACAATTAATGTTCTTCTTAATGCTTCCGCCTCATTTCTTTCTTGAGATAGTCTATACAGAAATCCTGGAAAATAAATATTTCTGATTCTGAGTCTATACATATTAAAACTGTGACTTGATGGCCATCATTGCTATCAATTACCTGCTGACCATCACACAGATAAACCAAGGAATGCTGAAATCTTGCTATACAGTGTATTGACATAGAAGACTGTGAGCAGTACTTAGGGTGAAGACTTTACTGTGTTGTGGTTTTTAGGTTCAAAGTAATGCTGACTCAGATCAGTTGTCTTAGCTTCCTGGGCTCATTAGTTCTTTTTAGGATTAATATTGAAGAGAAAGATATTTTGACAGTGCTTCTTGACAAATTGTCCCTCTTTATTTTGAGGCACATTCCTCAGTTTTAGAGGCCTGCTTCCTATTTTGCACTTTTAATTGATTAAAAGTTCCTGCCCAGGAAGTGGTATTTAAAGGTCTCATGCTGAGGGACATGATTTAGCGGTGGACTCGGCATTGTCAGGTGTATAGTTGGACTCAGTGATATTGTGTCCCTTCCAACCTAAATGAATCTGTAGTTTTGTGGTTCTAGGTTTTCATTCAGCTGCCTCCATTTTCTTTGTAAATTGGTTAAGCATCATAACTAACGTTAATCCAAAACCATGAATATGTATGTGTTCCTTTTCTAATCATCAGTTACTAAGCTGAGTTTCCTGTTTTCTGAATAAACTGTCAAGTGTTATACTGAGCCACCTAGGAATTATTTAGAGCATTGGCAGTCCCATGGTATTCTGGTTTTAAATATTAAGACAAACTATGTCACTGGCAACTGAAACTTCCACTGTTTTTTAACTTAACCATGCAGTTGGCTTTTGTTGAATTTTCTTTTTAAAATGTTGGTCTGTGTAATCTACTGAACAGCAATGAGAAAACTGATTCAACATGGGACTTGAACATCTGCCTGACAGTAAGAATTCAGTAATTCACTGATTACAATTAAAGGGTTCACGTGTTTAAAGTTAAACATATTTAAAGTGCTCTTCTGAGTGGTACACGTTTTAAACTGATGTCATTCAACTACCAAGAATATAACAATAGGCCTAGAGACCCTTATAATTAGACTCATTAAAACAAATTACTTAAGTCTATGATTGCTGAGTAATTAACTTATTTAAATGTGCTTATTATTTAGACTCAGAAAGGCCTCCTGCTTGTTGCCAAAACCAGGGAAGCATTTAGGCCTTACACTCCAAGTTGTCATGGACATTCTACAGTTGCAGAAACAAGTAGGGACTTCAGATATAATAATTGATTTATGCCATTTATGCCTTTACTTGGAATTGCAATTTTTAGCATGAGGTGCTCTGTTTTTGTTTTTTAATGTCTGCTTCCCCCTCTCCACGTACCCCCAAATCCCAGGATGTCTGAAGACATTCCTACCTGTGTGATACCTAAAGAGGAACATATGGAAGAAATAGGACATAAGGCAGATTCATGGAAAATTGTAATATTTCAAAAGTCTGTATAATTATTCCAGGTATGTCATAGCTATGTGTACTTCTTGAGCTGAACACAATTTTCAGCTCAATACAATTCTCAGTCTTTCATATTTTTTGATTTAGAATGCTACTCAAACTATAATAATCAATATATGTAGAAATGTTACGTATGAATGTCTATTATTGTTTAGTACCTAAACAAACAATTGTCTAGTTTCAGACCACTGCTTATAACAGCAACTCTTCTCATTCACATTTAATGATCATAGAATAACATTACAGAAGTCTATCTAGTTATAAAAATGTGCTACCCTTCTCAGCTACCTGCATAATAAATTTGCTGCCATTTTCTTCCTCCAGACTTTGTCAGGCATGGCTGGAAACTGCACAGATGAGCTTCAGAAACATCTGGTTTTTTTCACTGTCTCCACTTACTTAAAATGGGTTGGTGTTTCCTCTCATAAAATCCTGCCTTCTGGAGCCTCTGCAGTTGTGAGATGTGTGCAAGCAGAGAGGCAAGTTGAGATTTCCCAGCGCACAAGAGTCACTCTAACAAATGATCTCCTGGGTGTTGTCTTCTGTTTGGAAGGCTGCTAATTTTAAAAGCCTGATGGGTGTTCTGATTTAATTTGGTAACTACTTCTCAGTAAATGAAATCAGATATCAACTTGATCATCAAATGTGATTATTGGTGCCAAGTTCATACACTTTTAAAGTACCTTCACCATATAAACCTGAAATTTTGCTGTTTTTTTCTTAAACTTTCCTCACTGAAAAGGGAATCAGAGGGTAAATTATCTAGAGAAGAAAACAAATTATTTCTTTTTCTTTACTTCAAATGTAATACAAAAAGTTATAATTATGTGCAATTATGAAAAGTAAGCTGTACATAGTGTGTGTAAAAGTGATTAATTGAAGGTCTGTATGTTGCTGTACTAAGAAAAGCCCACATAAACAATTAGATATCAATCTGCCTTTTCACAAAGAGTGCCTGATACACAATCTTCTATTTTCCTGTTTTCTCCCACATAGCCTTGGCTTATGGTTTGTTTTGCATTGGATGGTGACTTTCAGGTGATTTGCGCACTGTAGTGTTGATTAATATATTTAACAAACAATACCAAACAACAGAAGTTAACAAAGAAACGGTGACAGAAACCATGTTTTGGAAATCAGGAAAGCAGCTCCATCAGGAAATTAGTCATAGTCAGAGTTTGGAAGGAAAAAATTATGCATCAAAAAGGTTTTAAAATTTAGGAGCTTTCAGGGTAACTTAAAATCCCTCCTACAAAGTAACAACAAGGCAAGTATCATAATGTAAATAATTAACTTGGTTGGAAATAAAAGTGCTACTAAATTACTTTAAATCACCTGGAGAAAATCAGTCTTGAAATAATCTGAAAGTCACTGGAAAACTCTTCTGGCCTCTCTAAACTCGCCTGAGTCTGATGTAGAGGAGACACAAACATTAAACTCTCCAGGTTTAGAAGAAAAAAACCTGGACTCTTTGTAGAGTCTACACAGTCAGCAATAATTTGTGCAGTTTGATTCAAATTATAGTAATTTTCACAGTTCAGTTGATGTTATGCATAGACAGGGATCCTGATCAAAATGGAATTTCTTTCCCGTCTTTACTTGGCAATGACGTGACTTGTTGCTCCTTGCTTGCTCTTTTTCTCACTGTTTTACAATGTCTACTGCAGTTACACCTTTTTACTCTTTTTCTTGATGTTTGTCTTCCTGTGTTTGTCTTCTGTGTGCATTTAATTTTTGTATTTTTCTTTAATTTTAAATTCCTTTTCTTTTTTTTTTTAAAAGCTAGGTTTCTTGAGAACCTGTTCCCTTGGAGTGTTTCAACTTTGAAGAACTTCCAGATTCATCACCGTAATTGTCCTCTTGAAATGCACCATAACCTTCCTTTCTTTTTTTCTTCCTTCTTGATTTTTCCTTTCTTCTTCTTATGCTCCTTTTCATCATCAGATGTTATATCTGGAGGCTCATACAAGCAATCAGGAGGTGGTGAAAGCTCAATGGTGCCATTCGATCCAGGGAATTTTGTAGGACTGATTTCTTCAGAGCTGGGAGTTTGAGCAAGACTACCACTTTGTTCTACCTGACAGTGTTCACTACGGGGAAGCAGGAAGCACTAGGTCATTTTGGTTCCCTGATTTCAAAGTGAAATCTTTGCTGTCACTGACACTGTTGGGGTCTCCCTCGATGACATAGCAGCTCCCCCTGAGCCTCACATGTGGAGGGATGGTGAAGGGCCTTGAGGGGAAGCCGTGTGAGGAGTGGCTGAGGGCACTTGGTCTGTGCAGCCTGGAGGAGACTGAGGGGAGAGATCCCTGCAGCTCCAACTTCCTTGTGAGGGGAAGGGGAGGGGCAGGCACTGAGCTCTGCTCTGTGGTGGCCGTGACAGGACACGATGGAATGGATGGAGGCTGAGTCAGGAGAAGTTTAGATTAGATTTTAGGAAAAGTTCTTCATCCAGAGGATGGCTGGAACTCCAGCTGGTTGCTGGTGGCTCTCCAAGACTTCCCTGGTTGCAGCACCTGCCTGACAGAGCTCAAGAGGAATTTGCACAATGCTCTTATGCTGACGATGTGACTCTTGGGGATGGTCCTGTGCAGGGCTGGAACTGGGCTTTATGATCCTTGCGGGTCCCTTCCAACTCAGCGGATTCTGTGATTCTGTGATAATTTCTGCCAATTTCACCTCTTTATTTTCTCTCTGCTTGCTAGACACCTATTCAAACTGTGTGTAATAACTGCACTGAATGTGTGGATCATACTTTCTAAATGTTTTGTAATAGCTTGAAGCCACCATCAACTGAAGGGCAATTTACAGCAATTTGGTGTAGCAGTAGGGAGGAAAACTTCTTTGTGTGCAATCCATAGAGACAGGCTCTCGACAGGTCTGACTTCTTTCATTTAAAGCAGAATAAATCCTGCAGAGAAAATTCTGAACACATTAATCATTGCTTCTGACAAAATTTTTTCATCTACATTAAACATTAGAAATTAACATTTTCCCATCAGTCTTCTAAAATAATTGATTTTTTTAGAAAGAACAAGTTATGGTTTTCTATTAAAAATTAAAATCTATAAAACCAAAATTCTGCTTACGCAGATTGTTTGGTTGAGGTGGACATTCAGTACTCTGAACTCTTAAAAAAGGTGCAGGTCCACTTCTTATACACAGTCCTCATTGCCTTCCCATTGAAATATGGGCAGGCTTCTGCACAAAATAATCACTGACTTTTTTACCTTCTGAAAACTGTAGTCTCCCTTTTTACCTCTTTTTCCCTGTACAATCCTTATTTTGCAGAGTTGGGTAATAAGTCAAACAAACTTTATTTTTGAATCTTTGCACTAACCAACTTTTAGAAGAAAATCATCCTGAACGACAAGCAAGACATATTTTACTTTGAAAAAAGTCCTATAAATGTTCATTTTTATTTTCTACTTCAAAATAAAGGTAAATAAAGATTGATTTCTAGGGAAAAGAAATATAAAAAAAACTTGTAGAAAGTGGCAAAAATTTTCAAAGTACCTGTAAGAATTTAAAACATAAAGTAGAGTAAGATTTTACCTCACAATTTCTGTCTGAAACTGAAATAAAATAGTATTCTGAGGCATTTCATATGCCTTTTGGAGAGCAGAAGATACATTTTGTGAAATCTTTTTCTCTTGAAAATTTCCTTGAAAAATTGTGTACTTCCCATATTTCATACCTCATTTTATATGGATCATGAACATTTCTGCATACCTGGGAATCAAGACACACATTTTTCATTTTCATTTTTCATAATCTGTGAGTGGTTTCTATTTCCATTTGAGGAAAGCCAGTAAAGAACAATTACCTGGTTTTTATTGCAAGGAATATCCTCTTTATTCTTCGGCAGTCTGACTCTGAACCTAAATCTTCTCTATGCAAAGAAACTTTGAAGAAATAAGTGAACATTTGATTTTAGTTATACAATATCTCAATTGCAGTAGAAATTTCTGCAATTTACTGAGCCTAAGTGAAGATAGGATTTGTGAGGTAGACTTTACAAAAGACACAACAGGAGTCATACCATAGTCACAGATGTTAGTAATAAATATTTAATTAAGGAAAAAAACATATTCTGTTCTCTGCTTTGTATTAAATGACCTTACTCTAACAAGGGTACCAAGCTAATTCTGAATAAACACTAGTAGAGAAAATTTCCAAAGAATTAAGGAAGGTGTTAGTAGATTGATATATTTTTTTTCTCTTATGTAGTCCTGCCATAACTTTGCAAAAGCAGCAGGCTAGATGACCAGGCTGTGGCAATATGACTGTTCCCAGAGACTGAAATTTGTTCCCTGCAAACCTCAAAATGATATCTAGACCTGGGGCATCCCCAGACAACAAAAACCCTCCCTGATAAACAACTCAGCTAGAAGTTAAATATATTATCTAGTATATCTACCTTTGATACTATTTTGAAAATTCAATAAAATATAGAATACAGAAATAATTTAAATCCATGATTGTATCATAGTGCTTCACAAATATGAGATCTGGAACAAAATTTTCGCTGGGAAGTATAGGCATAATGCAAGCTGCTACCAAGTTATTTCATCAGTCTGAAGCCTTAGGCGAACAGTTCCAAATCTTGTGGAGGCTGAAAGGCAAAAACAAATATGTCACAACACAGACATGACCCTTCTAGTAGGACATGACCTCAATGACATCCATAGGAATAGATGTAGAGTGAACTATAGTTTAAATATTATGACATAAACGTTGCTGTCTTATCTCTACCTGTTTTTCAGGTCATCTCCACAGTTCAATTATTTGAATCAACAAATATAACAAATTCTTGCTAAAACAATCCCTTATAAAAAAAGTGAACCCAAATTCTTGCAATTAGACATTACTAATATTTAGGTTGTTAAATGACAGATTTTTCAGTTCAAGCTCACTTCTATTTTTAATGCAATCTAATTACTTGATGCTCACTGTTGTTCCTCTCTTATGTAAGTATTACATCTGCTAATGCTAATTAATATTGCATTCACTTACAACAATAAATGCATCTTAGTGGACCAATTTACTCTCTGCTGGGGTATTTCCAATTTGATGATTCTTGCTAACATTAACGAAATTGCTACATGGCATGCAGTATTGGGAGAGGCTTGATGAAAACAACAGCCTGAAGTAGTGTACCCTTTCATCATATAACTATGTGGTTAAATTTAAGAATGCAGTTCAAAGAGCTAACTAAATTAATTATGGTATCTGCAAAATTCAAAAGTTTTACGACCCTCTTCTTTCCTACACAGTCACCACTCAAGACTCAGCTTTTCTGGTTTGCTTAGTTCATCATGTTTTGGATAATAAAGTATGAAATTGATCTGCCTCTAGTTGCTAAAAACAAATTTTAGCAATTTTGAAATGCCAGAATAGTCATCTGTATGGACATAACATGTAGGCATTAAGGCATCAGATTTCTCAGAGAACCTGTTTAAGTTAACAATAGTGTGTTTTGCTATACCTCATTGTGTTGTTAGGTTGTTTTTATTTTTAAGTTTTGCAGTATTCTGTCATCCAAATATGGCACATAAACTCCATAATTGTCACCAAAGAAATGCACTCAGATAGGCAGGAACTGTGGTCTGTGCCAGGTAGGTGTTCTGTGGGTAATTTCCTTTAATAATGCTTTACTTCTTGATCTCCATCTGCAATATACAGAAGTCCTAACTCTACACATACAGGAATAGCAGTCCTTTGCTTTTACTGAATTTCTACATGCCTTCAGTTGCTGAAAAAGAAGGGTTTATAAAGGTACATCCATCTATTGTATGAAATGCCTATGGAAAAACCTCTGAGAGTCGAGACAAAGACAATATGTATAATACTAATGAGTTAATATTCATATTGATCTTTTCTTCAAAAATATGAAAGGACAGCCTTTGATTTCTAAATACCTTTCAGAACTCAACAGAAAGGTTTTGACCAAGAATCCGTGTTCTCTTTGTACTTCTGTGAGAAATATTATCTGACAGACCCAAGAAACAATCATGCCTTGACATTTGAATAGAGTCTCTGAGCTTCAAGCTATGCCTTTGAAATTCTAAACTTTATTTAATTATTATGTCATCTGTATGACTTATCACTATACACAGTTTAGAGCTGGTACATATTCTTATATATGTCATTGTTTAATTGTGGAGTGTATAAGCATTTATAGTTTTCCTACAATATTAACTTATTTCTTTCGGAAAGAGACCGTGGAAGTCTCACAGTCTTTCTGTGTGCAAAAGTAGGCTTTGAATTTACTGGCTTATGAGCACTGTCTATTTTTGCTGATGAATTGAAATTACCATAAATATTACCATAAATAAAAAATAGAAAAATCAAGACTCTAGAGATGAAAATTATGTACAAAATCAGAGAATACCTTTTGCATCTGTACCTGGAGCTGCAGTTTGTTACCCAGTGTTCTGGATTTTTTTTGTTTTTGAAGATTTACCATTTTTCTTGGGACTGCATTCCACGTGCAAGATGATGAATTGTCATGAGCAATCCCTTGTATGTCTCATACCCTTATACTCTTTGTCATTTGAGCTAATATTTTGGAATTAAATTTCTCTATACTATTCTAATTTCTTGTCCATTTTTGCAAGGTAAGAAATTCTTAGATAAGCAGATAGAGGAAATCTAGCACGTTTGCCCATTAGAATAGTGAAAAACCCCTTATCTTTAAAATTCTTGGGTCACAGATTTTTTTTGCATCTGTGGCTATCAGGGGCAAGTGTGGTGGGATCTAATCCATGGCTGTGTTGCTCTGTAATATTGCAGTTCAAATAAAAAATTACCTAATAAATGTAGCAGCGTGCAAGAACAACTTTCAAAGTGGGTAAGTATGTTACATAATGTAGGAATTTTCCACTAAAATGATTTTTACATTTCACTGAGGAAGTTTGACATTAGTGAGCAGAGCTCAACCTACAGTATGCATAGCAGAATTATAGCAGAGGCTGTGTATGTCTTGGCGTTATTATGCTGGTTGTTCAGCTGCAGTGCACAGAAGCCCACTCAGTGAAGTTTGGCCGGGGAAACAAAAAGTGGGCATGGACAATTACCAAAGCCCTAAATTCTTAATAACAAACCCAAGAAAATTTCATTTTAAAGCTAACATTTTACCCAGTTCCGTGGTAATTTCTATAACTTACTTGTAAATATAAATTCACTACTTTCATGTGTTATCATTTATAAAACCTTGATAGCTATAATTCATAAGTGGCTGTCCTATATATAACTTACTTGAATACCTCTGTATTTTTAGAGTTAATGGTTTTACTTTGACTCAGCAGTGATTCAGCTGAATTATTCCTTTGGAACAATAATGAACATATATATTAGGCATATTTAAGGTGCTATTTTTTATCATACACTTGTATTAAAGAAAACCAAACCACAACTATATGCTGGGGATTAATGTGTTACACTTTATAATTTCTGGATAAAATGAAACATTACTACTATTTGATCTCTGAGAAAAATTATAGACAATTATTCTTTTGTAATTCTTTTCACTAGTCACATCCAGAAAAGTATGTAATAACATCTAACTATTCATATTACAATGCTAGATTTACTGCAATTTCAGTGTAAACAGTAAAACTACTGCAGTTTCAGTGTAAACATGGTTGTGATGGCTTTTCCTGGTCCTTAAATCAGGAGACAGACACAGTTAGGTGATAAAATGTGATTATCTTTATAAAGGATCCTTTATGGTACACAACACGCTGAAATACACATTGAAAATGCACCAAAGATGCACACATTAACATAAAGCAGGCACAATATTATATGTTTAACAAATTAGCATAACTGACAAGAATCCCCAATTAGAGACACAGGTGATGAGGTAATTCCCCTTTGGTTTGACTCTTCTCTAAAACTCTCCCTTTAGATACTAACTAGACTTTGTTTATGAAAAAGTGTCTCGAGAAGCTGTTTTAACCTTGGTTCCCAGAGGAAGCAAGATTAGTATTGAAGGCTTTAGGAATGTGTTTTGCCTTTCTGTCTAACAGAGTAGGTGAAATACTGGCTACGAATCTATGTGGTTATACAGTAATAGGCTACAGAGCTACAAATATATATATAAATATATATAAGAACAAAATGGCAAAGATCAGTTTGGCATCAGTTGGACAGAATCAAATGATAAGATAAAACATATGGATAATCTGTCCCTCCATGTATCTTCTTAGGAGGTTATAGAGTAACAATTAAAATGATACCTGAGCACTTACAAAAAACTATGAAACACCAGTGGAAACGCACCAGAGGCATCCAGGACCAAGAGGACACAAAATGAGTTCAAGCACGATTTCCTAATCATATAAAGAGGTTCTATTCCCGGTTAAATCTGTCCATTCCAGTCATAACGTGCTTGAGACCAAAATGGATAAGGAACCAGATGCCCCCTCCACAATACTTGCTTAAGAAAGAGGCTAACTGGTGAAAGAACCAGAAAGCTCAGGTCCTATTACACCAACAACATTGTTCTACCATGACAATTAGTAGTCTAATGTTCACTCATGCCACCTGACTACCTGGACTATTAGATATACATACAACATGGTTTGCTATGTTTGTAGCTGTTAAAGACAAAGGGAACTTCTTTTATTTAACAGAAATTAAGTGATACGTATCTTTGCCAAATATGGCTTTTTTTTTGTTTGGTTTTCTTACCCTGCTCAATACAAAGCACAGATATGACATCTCCTTTTTAGCTCAGGTCTGGCTTGCTGTAACTACTGTTGTTCTGCCCTCTCTTGGCAGCACAACCTCCATTAGGAGGCTGGGAATCCCACTGATGCCAGCAGTGGGTTTTAGTATCCCCTACGAAGGAAGGCTTAGCTGAAGTGCCTAAGGAGAGAAATGCGGATTTGTTTTGTAACAGAAATGACTTATTAGGGTCCCTCAGGTGAGAAAAAGAGAAAAAAAATGAAAAAAGATGAAAGTCAAATGCCTTATAGTTACTACAAGTAGAAAATTCATTGTCCTTGAAGTCAAAAATAGTGATGTGAGATTTAGGGTATCCAAAATCCAAGTGGAACATCAGTGAATGAGTGAAACACTGTGAACCTTTTCTCCCACAAAGAAATAGTCCACATATGAAAGCTCTGTCTTTTAAACTTCATTGAACTGAGCTTTTTACAGCAAAATGAACAGTAGTTCTAAGAAGAACAGTAGGGTTCTTGAATGAATAAATCCTATTCAAAAGGTTATACACAAGTAGAATCTTTTGAATAGGATTTATTAATGAAATATCTGGAAGCCATTCTCATTTGGGCATTAGAGCAGAACCAGTGTGAAATGTCCAGCAGATAATGCCTGTCTAATAGAAACCATTCAGTAACACCATCCAGGATGGTGTAGCAGAGGGCAGGCTTTTCCCACTTCTCGTTCAGACAAGGGGAGTGCTACCTGCTCGCACTGCAGCGTTTCACTGGCTCGGCAGAGTGGAGCACTGTGCCTCTCTGCTACCAGCTATGACTTGGCAGGATACAGACATACATTAAAGCACTTCCTCTCATCAAGCGCACAGCCAAGTTGAAATAGCAGGTTTTAATAATATAAGAAAANNATATAAGAAAAATTCTTAAAAAAAAAAAAAAGGACTTTGTCGATATCTGGCTCATTCTTTATTTCTTATCCCCTTTCAATGACAAATGAAGGACAGTAGGTTTTTTTCTGCACTAAATATTTTTAATCTCCAGGTGATTTTTAAAGAAAGTGTTATTATGAAGATTTTCAGACAATCTTTTTTAGAACTGAATTTTGTATCATTCACAATATTAAAAAAAATAT
>VYXF01001943.1:149824-213392 GCA_013397295.1 Polioptila caerulea
TTCCTGAGCATAAAGCATCAATCTCAAGATCTCTTTTTAAATTACAATAAATTACAATAAATTAATGGTTAAAGTGTTCTAAAAATTAGCTTAAAAATTAATTTTGAGTTAAAAATGTGCAGTTTGATTTCAATTTCTGCATATACAATACAGTCTTGGAATTTATTTGTGGTATCTGACCAGTAATTGTTTTTCAGTTAATTCAAATCAGTCCTCATCAGCTTCTACATGAACAGTTATGCACTTTGAATACCTGCAATATCACCAGAAATGTATCACCTGTTGTACTCTACTCTGATAAATAAGGTACCAAGAAACNCTTATCTATTTTTTATCTATTCTTATTTTTTACCTTATCTATTTATTTATCTATCCATATATATATATATATATATATATATATATCTCCCTCTCACCATGGTCTTAATAGCAAGTATATTTCTGGGAAGAAGGGATGACAGTCAAGCACCTATGTATTCAAGTAATTGCTTGCAATCAGAAGAGGCAGAAAGGGCCAGGATACAGCTGCTCATGAGTGAAAACAATGCTGAGTAAGCTCTAACTAATCATAGAGACTAGACTTTGCTTTGTTCCTTATCCCATATCTGAGGAAAAATCGGGACAAATTCAAGGATTAGTCTGTGACAGCAATTTTTTAGAAATGCATGAATATCTAGAGTTCTATCAAAGTACAAACACACTTCTGTTTGAGTGAATGGCTAAAAATTATAATTAATGCCCTTTATTTTACCACTGTGAGTGTAAAGCATGTTTTAACATCTAGAGATAGAGAATTTTTCCGTTCAGCTGTATCACTCTAAAGGATGTGATACAGCTGCACTGAACAGGTAATTTCCTTCTGGATGAGGAAATGACCTCATATATTTCTGTTATGTTACATTTAGGCCTCTACTATGATACTGTGGAGAAAAAAAAAGAAAATTTTCCTTTCTTATTTAAATGATGCAAATTTGAGATTCAGAACCTTATCTGCTTTATGTCTATTTAAAATAATTCTTAACTTCTAGTAGTTGTGGTTAATGGATGTGCTCAATACTAGAAGCACATGGTTAATATGGTTAACCTCCACAGCTCTCAGGTTGTCAGCGTCCAAGTGAGATACTTATCAAAAATTCTGGATTTTTTTTTCTTTTTTCTTAGGTGGGTATAAGAACTATTCTGAGTCTACAATATCTTTATAAAACCACTCTGTCGACCTGCTGATTTACTGTTTGCATCCTGAACAGCAAAAGACTGACAGATGGTAACTTGATTTACAGTCATAACCTCTGAGAACAAAGTAGTTAAGAAAAAGTTGTCTTTTATTTCCCTGTTATTTCAAATATAAAAGAACAAAAGTATCTAATTTTTTAATCTGTTGTCTGAGTAGGAGATTATGGTTTGTTTCATAAATAAACGTGTGAGTGATGATTTTTGGAAAATACATTCCTTTTACTTAATAGAGAATAAAACACTTTTTGCTCCGTCCTAGTTACTTACCCTACTAGGGTAGATAGGATGATCAAAATATCTGCTATAAGGATAGGAGAAGCTTAGTGTTTGTCTGTTTGTCTGCATAAAAAAATCTTTTCAGAGGATGTTTGTTAATTGAGGCTTTTCAAGATTCCCATGCCTGTCCTTGAACCTGCTATAAGAACACAACTATCCTTTGTAATTCAAGGACATGTTGGAGGCCTTTGGGGTTCTCATTTGAATGCAGAGAATACTGGATCAGGTGAAAACAGTCTCTGTAGACAGTCATCTGAATATTGTGAGGGACTGTGATTGTAGGTGTGGAGCCTGTGGGCCAAGTGCCATGTATTGCTGTGCAGTGCCAGCCTGTGCTCCTCAGTCTGCTGAGATAAGCCACTGTAGGAGACAGAGCTCAGCCAGCAGGCAGTGGGGATCATGCTTTCCTTGAAGTAACTATGCTTTCCTTCAAGCTATGGATGCGTACTAGAAATTGTCCTTAAATGCAATAGAAACAAGATTTTGGGGTTTTCTTTACAAAAATAGTCGTAGATGTGACATAGTCTTGAAGAGGAAATGAAGAATCTATGCTGTGAACTTCTGTTAAGTACAAGGATAAACTTTAATGGCAGATTGCTAAAAGGTTCCTCTCACAGAGGTTTTCAGCATGGAAGTGGCATAGTTATTTTCCCAGTAGAAATGACCTCAGAAAAAAAAATGCTGTAAGATTCCTTATGGCATTTAGTCTGCTGTGGAAAATGTATGTGGAATATTTTAGTGCCAGTCGTGCAAGACAAGTCTTGTTGGGTATTCAGGAAGGTCTCACTGAGGTTGGTGTGAGCTCATACATTGCCTTCTAGGATAACAATCTCTGTTTCAGTCTTTCCTTTAAAAATGTTGGGGGCATTACTCTCAGCTTTACCTGGGGCTTAACATTAGCAGTAGTAATGGTACCGTATGTCCTGAGGAAGAGGCACAAAACTGAATGATGTAGGCTGTGGTTTTGGCCATCCTTTCAGAGATGCTAGAGCCTTGGAGCAGTACAGGACTCTTTTCCATCCTGAATCTTTCAATCTCTGCAGCTCTAAGACCTTCCTTGAGTTTTCTCTGTGTGTCTTTCCACATATTTCCTACTCCAAGCAGCTGGATGCTTTTCTTTCTCCTCATCCCAGACCTGAGCTTTTCCTGACTGCAGGCATTGTGGGGGCCCAGTTTGTTGGCTGTGCTCACATTGCTCACAACTGGCATGAAGGTACAGAGAGAAGCCAACTACTCTGTGGACTGCTTGAGCATTTCTAGTAAACAAGGGGAACAAAAGAAGGAGCTGCAAGGTGTTAGCCATGTATGAGTGTTTCATACATACGACTGCATGCAACGTGAGAATTAGGTTGAAAACTGAAATGCTGAAGAAGATGCTGACAGCAGCTTAATTTATGAGAAGGAGGAGTCTGCAAGAATGAGAGAAGATATGGAGGAGGAGAGAGAAGAGGGACAGATGACTCAGGCCTGAGCATGTGACTTAACTTGTGGGACAAGATAGATGAGGGTTGTGTGCTTCCTCCTTTCTGCCTCCCTGTCTGAGCACCGAGTCCTGAACCCTTTGCTGTAGCAGCTGCCAAGGAAATGACAGTGCAGAACAGAAAACTGGGTGCTTCTCAGTTTTGTTACAATAATACTCTTTTAAAAAGAGTGGAAGGAAAATGGTAGAGAAATGTGGAATTTTTTCAGCAGTGTGGCTGGTTCCTGCAGGCCTGCACCCTGTCTCAATATCTGCATTATCAGACATATATGTTTCAGGATCAGCAGCTCTTTCTTATTTTACTGTTAGATCAACTTTGTCCGAAGTTCATGTTAAACCCATCCTTTCGTTTTTCTTTCTTATTTCCTCCAGTTTGCCTCTATTTCCCTAAAAGGGAATAGCCTAGAAATAAATGCTCTGTTTTGCATACTGCCATAGTAAATCTGCTTAATTGGAATTTGTGGCTTCCTTTTCCTCTGTATAGAAATGGAAACTGCTGCTCCTTTTATAATAACCCATGGCCTTGCACGTGCATGCATTTGCAATTTACCATTGCTGACACGCTAAATCTTTTAGCTGCTTAAGTGCTCAGGTTCTCCTGACTTTTCAACATCATTTTCCTGCACCTTATCAAGAAAAGTGTTCTTATTATGAGTATCAAGGAAAAAAATATCATGCCTGTAGTCTTTTTAATTCACAGAATTTCTTCTTCTTCTTCTTCTTCTTCTTCTTCTTCTTCTTCTTCTTCTTCTTCTTCTTCTTCTTCTTCTTCTTCTTCTTCTTCTTCTTCTTCTTCTTCTTCTTCTTCTTCTTCCACTATTTCTTGGTCTCTAGCCTGTTAAGTCTCCCAGAACTATCCAGAAATAGCATTATTATTTTGAAATTTGTATTTTCTGCCTTCCTAATTTTTTACAGATATGTGATTTGACTAAATATATCAAAAAATTGAAACAAACATCAGAACATTTTCTTTACTGATCTGTCTCTAGAACTTCAGTAGTCTTTATGTGAGAATGAAGGCCCTATTGTTTTTAAAAAGTAAATAAAATATCTTTATGTCCCATCCTCCTTTGTACTCCTTGTTACTATGTGGTGAAGACTTCTTAGCTCAGTAACTTTGTCCATTTTCCTTTCTTAGATGTTTATGTGTTCTCAGAATATAATCTTCTTTTTATGTAGCCAAAGGTAGTTATCCTGAAGATCTTTATGGATATTCATGAGCATTTTCTATTGCTTATGGATTTAAACAAAACCTTAAAGAAATTTTATTCTACAGTAATATTAACAATTTGAATAGTTGTTTCCTCAGGAATCTGTTTCTCTACAGTGTTGTCCTACACATTGGTCGAGACATGGTGTCTTTATGAATCCAGATCCAGAGTTCCAGAGAGAAACAAAACAACACAAGGTTTTTATAACAAGCATGTGATACTGAATAAGATTAGTATATGAGCTGCTGTCTTAGTAGACAAGGTAAGGGCTACAGAGTTTTATAATAGGACTTGTGATAGTTTGTGGGCTGGTGTCAAAAGCAAAGGAAATACTGGTTCACTAGGTCATCATGGTGATGCTTCTAAGAATCTCACTAAAAAAGGGTTCAAGTCTACACATGAGTAAAAAGGGTTGTAAGAACTGTGGAAAAACCCTCCCAGACTCGATGTGAGCACTTTAAATAGCAAGACAACTTCTTTCTGAGATTTGTGAAATTTATGACAAGAAGTGGTGGCATTGATAGGGTGGAAAGGATTATATGTGAATAGAAGTCTGGCCTTAAAGTAATCAGTTAAACCTGATGACACAGCCAGGGCATGGAAAAACATTTTTCATCACATATGCCCTATGAAGCAGCAAATTTAAAGTGAAGTAAAATTTAAGTTAGCCTGTTACTCAGCTAGACAGTGTCAGGGATAGAAAATGTATGGGGCAGAAGGGAAGCTGAGCAAAGAGGAAAGTGACTTGGAATCAGCTGCACCTTGAGGAACTGTCATCTCCAGCTGTCTGCACCTTATGGCCAATTCAAGTACCCTCAGGCAAGTGTCCAATGCAAAGAGGTGGCCAAAGCCCTTTAGGAATATATAGGAACAGTTTTCAAGAGCTTAACTCATAGCTGCAGAGCCAGTTTGCACGAGTGAAGAACTGAATATGTTGAAGACCAGAAAAGTTACAAGAGCAGGTGTTGAGACGACATCAGTATACCTTTTAAATAAGCATCAAGGTCTGTGGGACAATCTAGCTCCTTCTGTGCTTCCCTTGTATCTTTGAAGATGTGAATGGAAAAAGGAATACCTTTTCATTTTGGGTGCTGGAATATTTCTGATATGTTCATTTTGTCATTATGCACAAAAGTCAAGATGACATTTCTCAGATCTTCCTACAATCCCTATATGACTGTTGAGCCATGAGGATGAACACTACAATTTCACTACTAAAGTGCTGGGTCCTAAATTCCAGCGCTGTTGTTTCCTAACCTGTGCCTTATGGTGAGCTTTAAAGAAAATTCAGTGTTCTCTATGAAAAAAATTAACCAGGAACCATGTAATTATTTCTGTCACTAGGTGACTGTTAGTTTCCAATTAGAGAGGAAAAAGTTTGCATATAAAAATATTTTGTTATCTCTCTAACTAGAAAAAAATAACTTTACATATTCTACTACTACTGTTGTAAGTAGCGTGAAATGCTAATTTACTGAGAACTTCTAATAAAAAGGATAATCTCCCCTAAGACTTCTACATAGATTAAAAAGGGCAACAGAAGGACAAAAGCTGAAAATAGCTGAAATAAAATGAGTGCCACTGTTTAACTCTGGGGTAAAAGAGGAGATTGAAAAGTCTAGGATATCATCAGGGAAGTAACACTCTTTCAAGAGCCAGGAGCAAGTGTTGAGGGTGTTAAGAAGGCTGGCAGGACTATGCCCATGTATAGACTCATCACACCCCAACAGAGAATGGCATAGGGCTGGGCAGAGTGACCAGGATTGCCAAGGGATCTGTAGCCACCACAGCTGCAGCACTGAGGAGGATGGCCCAGGCACAGCCAGGAAGTCAAGTCAGCAGGTCAAAGATGGCCAGGGTCTGTCATGCAGCTCCCAAGCCAGGAGGGGAGAGGCTGTCAGTAAGTCATTGCACAGCTCACTCTTTCTCTCTGGGAAAACACTGTGTTTTCCCAGCAGTTCCATTCAAGGCTGTACCATGGCAGAGATGACCTTCAATGCAGGCATCTAAACACTTGTGGCAGAGGGGGACAGCATTTGAGACATTGACTTTAACAGTGCCAGGCTGTGAAGCTGTGGTTAGTTTCCCCTCAGTATAAATAATAGTCTTAACTAATATTAAAGTAGAAGGTTCAAGAAAAAAGAACTGGTAGAGTTACAGAAACAAAAACGAGTGGAGGTGTATTTAATGAAGAAGGCAGAATTGTTTATCTCCTAATAACTCTGTATGTTTTACACATGGAACAGAATTTACTCATAAGTGTAAGGTTCATAGTCTAATAAACATCTGTTCTGTTTTCAGCTGCTGCTTCCACAATCATAAAACAGGATGGGCACAGTACAAACTCAAGTCACTCATGGATGAATATCTGAATTGAGTAAGGCATGGGACCACAATTCTGTAGACCGTGTCAAATGATGTGGTAAAGAAAATGGAACAGACAAAACCTTATCTTTCCTTTATTGGCCAAGATAAAACTAGCCCAAAGCCTTCTTATGCAAAACTGACCTTTTTTGTGAGAATGTGATCTACATTCAATGGTTTATACCATAGCAGGACTGTGCACTTAATGGCTGCAACTTCTTCTGGCTGGGAGTTCAAGAGCTAAAGGCACTGTGTTCCTAGCATTGCAGTGTAAATACCTTTGTTATCCATGGATCCAATACCACCAGAATCTCATCTAGATTGTCTCATTCAAACCTAATGTTCACACATAAATTTTATCCTACCTTGAAAGAGAAAATGTATTGACTCCTATGCAAATGGGAACTGTATCTAGAGAAGAGGTGGAATTTTGTTTTCATGCCGTTATTAAATGAACTGCCTCTAGTTCACTAGTGTGAATTTGTTTTTGAAGAATGCATTGCATTCATTTTTTTAAAATTTAAAATGTTCTCTGAATTATGTAAGATTGCAAAACTCTTTGGAACCCTTAATCTATAAGGATGATGCAGGATAATTTCCTGCTGTCATCCGTGAACCTAACATAACATGTTTGATCTTTACAATGATGACTGAAAAATACCTTGTATTTGAGCTACTCTTACACATTTTATGTAAGCTGCAAGCAATGTAGCATGCAAATACTAGAGAAACCTTTCAGAATGGAGTGGAGAGCTGTGCTCATAATCTAAGTAGTCTTCAAGCACAGCAGAGGCCCAGGCCCAGGAAAGACCTGTTAATTTTCATATGCCTGAGGGTAGTGAGCAGGAAATATCCTGCAGTGCTAAGTTCATCTATGTTGGCATTTATACCTCTGTGGCAGTTCATTCTCCCTCACCCCTTTCCAGGCTGCAGTATGATCTGAGAAATTCTTGTTAGGCCTTGGCCTTGAAAACAGTACCTGTGCTCAGATCTATACAAGCTTATCAGAAACACTGTCTGCTCCCAGGAACTGATAAAAAGCTCCTGTTTTCCTAATGACAGGCCTTGGGAAATAACTCCTCTGGCCTGAACGGCATAACATTCCTATTGTCACGCTTTCAAAGGAAGTGCCGACCCAAACTGCAGCTGTGATGGAACATTGCTGTGACTAAAGCCCACCCTCCTGTGACCCTATAAACAGCGGTCCAGAATGGGGCCCTTGGAGCTCTCCTGGAGCACAGTGGGCCTGTGACCAGTGATGTCCCCCTGAGTGGGACACCCTTCAGAGACAGCAAACCCTCAAGTTTGGTCAACCTGGAGGATCGCTGGAACTCCTCATATCCAGGGCTGATACCTCACTCCTCATGGCCCGATTCTTCTCCTGTTGGGAGATGTAAAGCATCCAAAGTGAGAATTTCATGGACCTCTGAGGGGAAATTTTCAGATACCTTGCTTGCACTGCCTGTTTCTGCCTGCACACATGGCCCTGTGCATATGCTACAGCAAATCTGAGAGAAATACTGCTTTCTTAGAGCTGAAGTACCTTGGATATCAAAGTAAGTTGGGGCTGTAAGCAGGGTTAAGTTATGGTTATAAGCTTACTTAAATGCTGCTAAGTGTTGTTCTTATTCTAAGTTGTTAAGCATAAGTTATAAGCAAAGTTAAACTTTGCTAAGTGTCCTTATGTTAAGTTGCTAAGTTTAACATTGAAGTAATAGTTATAACTTAGATTAAATGTTGTTTAGTGTTATTCCTCTGTTAGATTTTTAAGGTTAAGTTATAAAAAGCTAAGCTGGGTATCATTTAAGTGTTTTTCCTATGTTAAATTGCTAGGCTTAAGATATAAGTCAAGTTAAAATACCGTTAAGTTTGAGTGTTGTTGTGTTTTTAGGCCATGTTCCTTTTTATCCTTCCCTGCACTGTCTTTCAACATACACACCCACCCCTAAACACCACCACCCCCACACACACACTCCAGATAGTTCTCAGTTCATTTCTGTTTGATTGCCTGGATATTGTTATGGTTTTGTTATTACTCACTTTCCCTTCTGCCTTAGCTGTCCTGTAAGTAGTAGAGTGAATCTTGCCAACAAACTTGTCATGCTTTGTTGCCTAAATATAAAATCTGACTTTTGCTCATACCCTTACTGATGATTTTTTAAGCAATCTCAAACACTCTCATTTGTGACAACTTCTAAACCTAACTCTGGATGTATGCAGTCTAGTATGGGAAAAGACAAATGTTTGGATATCAAGTCACCTCGGTTTTAACATCTTAACATCTGGGAGGTCTATAAGCAATGTAAAACAATTTTTCAGCAGAGACTAGAAACTGGACTGGGAAAAGATCAGCACTAATCTTGAAAAGGTGAATCCGTACAGACAGTGCAGACCAGGAAGCTGTTTTTATAGAGGTGTATGATAAGGACCTAAGCCTTGGGCTTCTTTCCTGTTAAATTGATGGAACTCAGCATGGGGCTTGCTTTTACCTGTCTCCTAGGAGATTTTGTTCTTAAAAAGCAATAGTAGCTTCTGATAGAAATAACAATACTAAATTATAATTATGAAGGAGAAGAGTAGAGAGTATGTAAAATAAAAAGGAGAAATGATATATATAGGAATAGAAAAAAGTACATTTGAGTTGTTGATTTTTTTTTGTTTTTCTTTTTCCTTTGTTGTTTGTCCAGTTTGTATTTTGTCTTTTTTTTTTTTTTTCTAAGGAAGAATATTGATTGTGGCAGATTTCAAAGTTAAAGGGTATGTCTTCAAGGAAAAGATACATGTCTATCCTATTTGCACTTAGAAATTCTTTCCCTACAAGCTTACAGGTGTCTGAATCATTTTTGGCATGTATTTCCACATGTACTCTGTCTAACTAGGAAAATAAGACTCTCAGTGGTTCTGAGGCTCTGCATAATCCATGAAATCTGTAGAAAGTTATGGAAAAAGTATTGCCCCAATAGTTTGGTCTCTGCAACCACATTAAAAAAAAAAACAAAACCAAAATTAAACAAAAATACACAAACAACAACAACATCAAAACAACAATAAAAATCCCTGAATTCCTGGCTCTTATTTTTCTCCTTTTTTTTTAAAGCATAGGTTGAGCGAGGGAAAAGTCTTTCTTAAATGCTTATTTCTTTCAGACTTTTCATGCTATTTTCAACTTTGCTTAATTTGCATGTTGAATAAACTTTTTCAGTAATTTTAATTCTAGTTGTTATTTATCTTGCCTTTTTATGAAAGTTCTGGGACTAATTAAAGTGACAAAAGGCAATGCTTTAAAGTAGGACAGGGATAATATTTGATTTAGTCCTGCAGCCACTCAATCAACCTTAGATTGCAACAAAGTTTCTCAGAATTAGTTTGAGAAGACTATGTAACAAATGTGCCCAGCAATATTAAAAATCATGCTAATTTTCTGGTTGCTGCCTTGGCATTTTGGGGGATTTTTCTGATGGATCTGATCATGTTTTTCTGAAATTCTATGAGGCTGAAATGTGCAGTCTTGAAAAATCCTCATGATTACTTGGAAACACATTCAAGAAGCTAATTTTTTAGCTATAAAGGTTGGGGCCAGAAGCAATGCCAAAGTCACTTGCTCTGTAATAACTGTGATGTTTTAAAAACACCTGCAGAGTAACTTTTGCTTGTTAAAGAAAAATTAATAACTAGAATCCAGTCATGGTCAACACAGCATGTGGAAGAGTTGATGAAAGCGGTGAGGAAAGGCAGTTTGGGTTCATTTCTGCAGCAGTGTGGTGGGTCTTTTTTAGTAATTCACTGAGAAGGCTGGTCACTTGGGGCAGAGTATGGTATGAGAGTAGATGTTATTGTTAGAGGAAAATGAATATGATGGTGTGGGCAAGAATAGAGAAACTGTCAAACTAAGGATAGCTTTTAATAACACTGGAAAAGGTGCATTAGTGGCAGACCTCAGACTCCAGTGCTGCTGGCAGCTGGCAGCTGGATTCCTGTCTATATACATCAGATTTTGAAAACAGAATCTTGCCCAAAATATGTGAAAAATTTGAAATATATGATGGAACTGGATGGTAACATGTGTACTATTAAACTAGTACAAATCCTAACAACTGTTTTCTTCTGGAATGCAAATGGGAGTGGTGTGTGGATAACTAACTGTTTATACATAAAGAGCTGTATTGTTTGAAAATTTAGTGTTGCATGTTAAAAATTTCCATTACTGGTGGAAATGAGAGTAAAATAGAAGGCTTAATTTGAAAGATGAAATAGCTCAGAGTAGCTGCATTTATATGCCAGCAACTTGCAGAAATTTGTGTATTATAAAATACAGTGCCACATTTTCAATAAGCAAAAAACTAAATGTTTGTTATTGAAAGTTTTTTGCTACATGGTTCACATGCTAAAATGATACATGGCAACTTGCTTAGGAAACTCTCATGAGTTGGCAATGTGATATTAAGTATTTGTAAAGATTTTTTTGGAGATTTTTTAAAGAAATAATTCCCAGTATTTTAATAGAGCTGTTGGGTAAAAGAAGAGGAATTAGGGTTTTCTACTCCTCCTATTCAGCAAAAAACTATTTCTTCATATGACAACAAACAAGCAAAGAACCTTTGTCCCAGATAACATTTGATTTTGCTCTTGTGCTATATGAAAGTGAACAGCAAAGCAGCAAATACCTGATCTAAATCAACAGCATTTGGAAAGTGCTCCAGATTAGTCTAACCCTCTTTCCTAGACAAACAACAGAAGCTAGAGAAATAAAAGTTCCCAAATGGGCATTTTACTCAGTGGAATGATTGCAAGCAGTTCTCAGTGAGTGTTTTCATAGATTTCTGACATGTTCAGAAAACAGAACTGAAATTACAATAATTTGATGCCTAGGGGCTGCAGAGCAGCAGAGCTGAACAAATATGTAAGAAGGAGTACCCCTTCCCTCATGCAGATATAATTTGTGAACTATATATCCTCCAATATGTCCTGATTTCTGTTTTTGAGCACCTCTGGGATCCCAAACAGACTGCACAGGATGATTGGCATGCAGTTTTACAGGGTGAGTGAGAAGATAAATCCTCTTCATGGATTTCCCCACCTGCCACTCCCACTCAAACATGAACAAATTCTGAAGGAATATACCAGGCTTTCCTGCTTTCAGCCCCTAGCACACTGGCTTAGCCATGCGAAAGAAAATAGGCAGGGATGGCAGGAGAGCAGCTGCTCAGGATATTCTGGGATGGGCATCCCTGAAAGAAAGCAGAAAATCAACAGCAGAAGGGGTAGCCTAGTGTATCCTTGTCCTAGGGTGACATTATGATGCTTGTATCCCCATTCTTGTGTGTTATGCTGGATATGTTCTGTGCTTTTAAGACGGACTCTGAAGGGCAAATGTTTTGTTTGGGTTTTGCTATCAGTCTCTCCCCCATGGCTGGCGGGACACTGGCAGGGACGGGGCAGTACCTAGTGCTGTTTTCCGGTTTTTTTTTGCTCTGGCTTTTGCTTTTCGCCTCTTGCTCGCTTTGGCTACTGCTTGCTTCTGCTTGCTCTGGCTTCTTCTATTAATTAGCTAGTTTAGCTAAACAGTCCAAATTCCCTCCTGGACTGTTTCTCTTCCCCTTCTGTGGACCTACTCGAACCTGCTCCGGACTGGGACCTGGGAACACCGAGCGTTTGCACCCTGTGTCCTGCAAGCAGCTGCCCCAGCGCCGGAGGAGTGATAACAGCGCGACCACCCCCGAGAGAGAGAGAGACTGTCTGAATTTGTCATCTTTTTCAGAGCAGTGCAAGAGTGGTGTCAACTGGTATTGTTCATTTTGTGTGCTGGGGGGTGCTGTGCCTGTTAAATAAACAGGTTCTTTCCACTCCTCTCTGAGGAATTATTTTCGAACCGGTTGGGGGGAGGGGCCGTGTGGGTTTGCTTCCTGGAGAGGCTCCCTTTGGAGATTCTCTCCCGGATTTGCCCTAAACCAGGACAATCCTCCAGATAAGTTTGTGATGCTAGTACTTGATACACCTCTTGTTCAAAACTTGTTTCGTTTTTAAGACAATCTTTGTCAGGGATCAGCTGCTGACAAAGGCGGGCAGAAGGAAATGAGTATCTGCATAATGGCTCAAGCAATGACCAAAGAGCAGCACCATGAACTTTAATGTATCTTCTGAGCCAAGGAGAGAGAGGTGCTTCAAGAGTCATCACACAGCTCTTTCTCACAACAAAATAGTTAACACAGGAATTTCACCCAAGATTGTGCTGTGGCAGAGCCAGCCATAGACACAGGCAATTAAACCCTGAGAAGCATCATGGAAGATTGCAGCATCCCCTCCTCACAGGGCCCTGGCATCCTACAGCATTTTTTAAAAACCCAACTTTTCCTCAGTTAATTTTTAAATTTAAATAACTCCAGGCTCATGGAACTGGGCTTTAGAGTATGGATCAGGAAAACATACTGCAAATAGCAATGCATCAGGCAGGCTATTAAAGTTGGTTTCTTTCAAATGTTCACGTAGAAGTAAGCAGAACAAACACATGTAATGAAATTACATTCTCAACAGAACACTACAACTGCAGAAAGTATTAGAAATGGAAAACTCTTAACCTTGTCTTGGCTGACTGCCTTGATCCCAGTATAACATGCCACCAGTGGAGATCTGTGATTCCTTGTCCCCATTCCTGTTGAGTCTGTTCTCCAGTTCCAAAAATGAATGTGGCAGCCGCACAGTCTTCCTCCAAAACCTCTCCTTTCATACCTCCTTCTGGCACTACTTATTCTAGCAAACCAAACAACAGAAAGGGATGAAACAGAGCAGCTGCTCTGTTGATGGGGGTGGAGGCTTTATGGGGGTATGTGAAAGAGGCAACACTTTGCCTTGGCCTTAATGCTGTGCTATCATATTAACACAGTTTGGTACCATGTGAGTTTGAGACACCCACATTGGCAGAAAAGTGCAATATTGTGAAATCTGAGTGAGAAATACTGTGAATTGTTTGGATGAGACATCTTGTAAACAGAGAAAATACCTCTTAAGTTATACTCAGAGGATCCTGACAGTTCCCAAGGGTAAACTCCCATCTTTCAGTTTCCTTTCTCCTCCCCTTCCTTTTCCTCTCTCCTCCCCTCATGTAGTACCAAAATGACCAAGAAAGTAGAAACATACTACACTGACTGCTCTGAGTTTGTAGGGATGAACTCAGATTTGACTTGAACCGGTTCAGAAAAAATATTCCTCTTTTCCTTTACAAATGTGCTGTTTATTATCATTTGATTGGGTTCTGTGGTGAAACAACTCTGGGTTCTGACTAAGTGACATCTGTCTAAGTGACATCTTCCCATGAATCCAGCCAAGGGCAGAAGCAGCTCTCATGTTGGTGAGCCAGCCCTTATCCTGTCATGTCTGGTGACAAATGACAGGCGCGAGACTGCCTGGATGCTCTCCTGTTCTCTGAGGAGTTCTGCGGGTCTAGTTGGGTGCCCTCCTTCTGGCTGGAGGGTCAAAAATGCTGGGGAGCTTAGGAGAGATGCAGGGCAAGAGCTAAGCCCTCAAAGCGTTTCTGTGCTCTCCACTCCAATCATGAGCTGCAGTTTTGAGTTACAAGCTGGAAAATGGTAGAGGAAGGATTAATGCTAGAGTCAAGGGGGCTGTGCCGACCTACAGCAGTTTGTTCATATTCCTTTTAAGTGCTATCCTCTTGAACACAACAAATTTGGGTTAGGCTCAAAACTGAAAATGTGTCCTACCCAAACACAGCTAAACCCACTTTTACAAATTTGGCAAAACTTGTGCATCCCTTTTATTCTCACATAATATTTTTTTTGCTGTGCAAAACATTGGTGTTTGGGCTATAGAAGGCTTTATATTCTCTGGGTTTGTTTTTGTTGTTGTTGTTGTTTTTTTTTTTTTTTTTTTTTTTTTTTTTTTTTTTTTTTTTTTTTAATAGGTTATGCAGCTCCACTTGCTCCATATGTGCTAGTAGTTAAAGAAGAGAGAAGCCATGTCAGATGAGCTAGCTACTGTTCTGAGTGCAACAGCTGCTCTTGGGTGGCTCTTCCTGAGATATGGATGCACTGTGTCTCTGCAGATGTCGTATTAAGGAGTTCTGACCTCCTTTCCTCATTCCTCCAGTTTAGATTTTGAACACTCTTTTATAAAAGTGAATTTCTTGCGAGTACTACAAAGGCAATATTATGGTCTGTGAGTAAAAAATTTCCTAATTGTATTAATCACATATCTGAAAACTTCTGAAAAGTAATATGTGCTGTGATTCTTTGTGAATCTTTTGTGGCAGCAATCAGAAAAAAAAGCAAGCTCAGAATCTTCTGCAATGTATAAACATTGCAAAAAAAAAAGTTGCCTGTTTTCAACTCACTGGGGAAAAGCAACATTTGGAGAATTTCTTGACTCTGTCCTCTGTAGCAGAGGGAATGGAATACAGGGTGGTTTAACTTGCACTGTAAGCAATCCTAGATTTTTAAAAATAGATCAAGTGTCTCCCTGATAGTTACTGAGTTGGCTGCTTCAGTCCCCTACCAGTGAGAGGAATGCTATCAATGCTTGCAAGTCTGATGGGTTAGCAAGAAATCAAGAGATAAATGAGCTCTCTGACCCAGAAAGTTTTAAAAATTCCTCTGACCCTTGTATCAAGAGAATCTGTTCTTGAGCCCGGAAAAAGCTCAGCGAGGAGCTGGCAGTTCAGAAACACTGAAGCTGAACTCCTCAGGCACAGCTGCTCATTACAGGCTATTTTGTTTCACAGTCTTGCCTCCAATACAGTTCAAGTTTCATGGTGATTTCAACAAGCCCTTACAAACAGCTGCTGCATTTTAACAGAAGACTCTTGCTTTCTTATGCTGCTGAGCTTTCCCTCAGAGCAACTGACAGAATGGCTAATTAAAAAAAAAAAAAAAAAAAACAAAAACAAAAGCCACAACATGGTGTTTCATAATTTCATTTTCAGAATATGAATTTGGGACCAGTCTAAGATAATTGAACTTCCTCTTGTGACACTGGGATTGACTGTATTTATAGCAACCTAATTTAAGTTTTTCCTTCCCCAAATGGATATGTTGTTAATGCTAAGTTTTAAGAAGTACTTGGATCTCCCACCAGGCTCAGTTTTTTAGTCTAGAAGACTGTTGTAAGTGGTTTTCAGGAAGCTCCTGGAAGACAGCCTTGTGCTCTCAATAATAAGTTTGCTCATGTTCAGCTGCTCATGTAATTTCAGTCTATTGGCAGAAATTAATGTGCACTGCAGGGCTGTGGATTTGTGAAGCTAAAAGTTATTTTTAGGTGCTTCTCATGACTGTGCTCTGAGTAGCAGGGAAAGTTCTTGCACCTTATGGTTATGAAGATCCTTTCACTATTCATGTCCACCTCGGCCCTCTCCAGACTTCATTAAAAAAGAGTTAGGCTTCCTCAGGATAGATGTTTTCAGATTCCATGTTTGTATTCTTAAATCTTTCATTGTGCATAACACAAAACTTGCCTATGGGTAAAAGAAAAAAATAAAACAAAACTTGGTCAACAGGATTTCCGGTCATACATTGAAGACAGTTCAGAAGATGGTGACAGTACCATCATCTGCATGTTGTTAATGAGCCTCTTCATTTCCCTTATCTTTTCAACAAACTTCCAGCTGTGACCATAGTTTCAGAAAAATAAGTTGTATTGACATTTGACGAGCTCAGTCATAAAACAGGAGATTTTCATGGACTCTTCACAAACCTATAAAAGATCTTTCAGATTCTGGATTGTTCAGTATTTTGTGTGCAAAAATACAGAATTTTATTAAAAAATTTAAATATTTTCAACTCCTCAGTTTTCCAGCTGAAAGTAGCAGTCATGATGTTTTATTCATTTTTCTTGTGAAATGGCTGCTATCAATAGTTTAATGGTATCCAGCAAAATCTTGATACTCCAGAAAATTTCCACTAACTGTCCAGCCAGATGGTCCTTAATTCTACTTCTGAGGCTTTTGAGGGAGAGGATACTGAGAGCTGTAGCCAAAACAAAATTTGAAGGTTTTGTCTAAATTTCATGACATGGCCAGTGGTAAAGGATATTACTCAGTCCTGAGGTCTGTTATTTAGTTGGTTTCTTTGTTGTTGGTGTGAAGGCTGCAGCTCACATCAGTACAAGGCAGCTCACCCACGTGGAAGCTATGTTCATTAGGTGACCCCAGCGCCAGAACCTGTGATGCTCAACAGGGATATCCACTGAAATCCCACATCTGTGGAGAACTGCTGCATCTTCCTGTGAAGATGCAGATCATTCCAGAAACACTGCTACCATCCAAGATGACAAAATCCAGTTACACACTTCATTTGTCCCTCCCACACACCCAGTGGTTGTTGGGCACATGTCTGTAAGTGGCACACAGTATTCCTGCAGACTGCTAGACATTGTCTTTATGACAGCAATAAGTCTAGACCAAAGCCCTCACTTGCAACCTCAGCTGATCAGACCTTTAATGCAGCAAGATACAATTGCATAGGGCTAAGACTATATTTCTGCTTTGTACTGAGAAAGAGTAGACTCAGTATGTGTTTCCTGCTCTTTCTGCCTGCTGTAAAGCTGTGGAAGGCTTAAATCTTCACTGGGATACTCCACTATTTAGTGGTACTGGGGAAAAAAAAAATCTAGTTTATGACAGAAGACAGTTTCCAAAGGAACTCACTGCCAGTGCAGCCAGAAATGAATTTTTATTCCAGTGTCATCATGGTGAGCAATATCATTGCTCAAGAAAGTTTAGACTAAGGTAGTTGTTTAGGAAGATAGACTAGCATTCAGTAATAAGTATTTATTTTAAAATATGTGATCTTTGCACCTGTGTAAGAAATATAATATTTCTGACCCATACTTTTTGAGGTGCAATTTTAGAATTGTAGTACTAAGAGGAATCTCCTTTGGTTTTGCTCTCTTCCTTTTCCCTGCCTCCTCCTTCTCCAAGGTCTCATGTCTGAAAGTTGCCTTTTTCTTTATTATCTCATATAGGAAGCATAGAGAAAAAGAAAGCCTCCCTTAAGTTTTGGTCCTTATCTCTTCTGAAGCAGAGTTTAAGAAATAAAAATACACTACTTTTCATTTTAAATGGGATTCTCTTACATTTAAAAGAATTTTTTTTTTAATTCATACAAGTTTGAAAGAAGTAAGTGTGGGATACCATATTCTACACTGGTGCCAGGCACTAAAGAGCACAAGCTGAGTGTCTCTAGAGATACGTGATACTGGCTGAAGCTGCCTGTGGCACCAATATTACAGGGAATAGGAGGCCACAAGAGAAACAAGCACAGCCGTTCCACATTTTGTTTGCCATCACTGGATCTTCCCATTAATTCTTGGTTGTAGTCAGCCTTGCATCTTGCTCTCCAACTGCCAATGAAATGCTTCATATAAGAAGTAGAGGGCTGCTCTCTACAAGGGAGATTGCAGTTGGTATTTATTTCTTAGTATGATACTTGAATTTTCTTTGCAATAGGATACTTAATGTTCTTACTAAGTATGTACTTAATATGAACTACATGTTTTCCTTTTAGAATTAATGTATTTCAAAAAGAGCCCAGTTCTGCAACACAAGTGGATTCGATTACACCATCTTAGCTTTCAATCACATTTGAGAGAAACTCCATTTCACAGTCAGAGAACACAATAATTACAGCAGAACTATTCATTTTCATGTCTAATTTCACCTTCTCACTAAGGTCTGATTTTGTCCTTTTGTTTTCTGTTACTCTTAACTCCGGTGTTTACCTCCAAGATTCATTGAAGTGACTGAAGATAGCTGATCTTTCCTCTTTCTGCAACTAATCTTGATAGCAAACAGAAGAAAGCTCCCATTTTAAGAGATCATGCAAGAGATGTCTGTCTTCCTTATGAGCTGTAGTACTAAGCAACCCTGCCTCTTGCAGTGCTGGATGTCCTGGATTTGTTTTGGAGAAAAAGAATAACCACAAATCCCTATCCACCCTATCCCTTCCTAATTTCTTTACTACATCTCTATGAAATGAGAGACATACTATGCCTCAAGTAAAATGTAACATTTAAGAGAATGGAGACTCAGTATCTGCAAAAACAGTAGCAGATGATGCAATTAGAGTTCAGTTTTAGTTTTTTGGAGGGTGCAGTCAATTATGTTGAAGTTGAAGCTGATCAAATTAGACAGTGGTATTTTTGTTTACACCACAGGCAGCAGTTTCACCTGCTCACAAAACACATATAATAATTAGTTTAAACAGATAGTATGTTTGGAATTCAGGGGGCTGTGCTGTTGTTTGGGGAAGCAAAATACTTTACAAATACTACAATATGTGAATTATCAGGAAATTTGATAGAAGCTAATGCATTATCCAAGCTTTAAAACTAACCTGGCTATTTCTGTACAAGCATATGGATTTAGGAGCTGTATCTGGAGTCTTTTAAGGCCAACATAAAGACGTCAACATTTCTCCTCAAACTTACACCAAGAAATGTGTGACCATGTAACTGTGTACAAAGACTAATTGTAAGTCCTGCTAACACATTAAAACCTTGAAGTTGATTTACTGTGTTTAGGAAGATGAGGGTGTACTATATATTCACCAAGAATTCAGTTTAAGTATTGGAAAAATACTTAAATGTAATATGAAATGAATATTAAAATAAATATAAAATGAAATATAAAATAAATAAATATAAAATGAAAATATAATTATTTTTCACATAGCATCACCAAATCAATTTTTTTTTTCAATCCATGGCAAATAGAAGCTGGACAGGTGTTCAGATTTAATGAACTGGGTACTTTAGAAAAAGACATTGTGGAAAGAAAGTCCTAAAGAGGAAACTTGATAACTGATATGCCAAAGTAATATTTATGAGACTTTTATTTCCAGTGAAGAAATAATGCTGTTTTTTTTCGGAGAAGAATTTTGGTCATTTTTAGTCCTTGCATGTATGAATGTAATGTATATCCTTTGTGGATTGCAGTAATACATCATTAGTGACTAAGAACTGTGAACTCACTCTGCAAAAGAGTAAGTCACGGACATGACTGCCAAGATGTGCACAAAAGGTTGAGAGTTAGTAGTAATACCTGTATATTATTTCTTCAGTTATGTGTTTGCAATAAAATATCTGAATACATAGTTATTTAAGACACATTAATTGAATATAAGTGTCTAGGAGGGAACTATGATGTGGGCTTTCTCTTCTATGAAAGCACAAATTTGGCGTATCTGGCAGAGTGGAGATGAGGTAGGAAGAAATAAGAATCTGACTTTGTTGTTGCAAGGCTAAAGACAACTGCACAATTTAGGTCCCTTTCATTACCTAGACTTCATGTTTTCTGTGATTCTGTGATCTCTAGGCAAGTTGGGTTGAGGTGTCATACTACACCAGTGAACATACACACATTGAAAAACAGAATGGATAGCTGATATCACACTATATGGAGAAGAAACCAAAGCATGAGTGATGAATGTGGGCTGAGAGGAAAAAGTATGCTTCTTTATGTGTACATGAAGGAGTGTTGGTTTGCTTCTGTATTTATGTGACTAGGTAACTCTGGCCTGAAAAGCTGTATCATAAGGCAGTCAGGGTCTGATGTGTTCCAAATACTGTGGACTCAAGCTCCCAAGGAACTGACAGTATTTTCTAAGTAGTCCTATAGTTAATACATAAAGCATAGGTTAGAAATCTATAGGAAAAAAATTTCTTTTTTTGACTCCTACACCTGCACCCACTGGCTGCCTTTGAAAGGTGAGCGTGCACATCTTTGCCACAGGTCAGCCAGGAGATTTAATTAGCAAATTCCTGTGTATGGAAGGAGCCTTGTGGAGACATCCATCCCAGGTCTCTTTGCAGTTTTAGGGGAACCAGATTTTATTACTCAGGCAGCTACCAATAATTGCAATAGCAAACTAGCCAGCTAGCTTTGGTAGAGATTGCTACCAATCTCTACCAAAGCACAAGTGCTTCAGCCTGGGCTCCTAAAGCAGGGAGGTATGAAGGGTTATAAAATTAATCAGTCCCTTCTTTCTTCTTAAAAGTGTTGTCTAATTTCAGAAAAAAAAAAATCCCTAAAACTGTAGTGGAAAAGTAAATCCAAATGTTTTTAAAAAACTTCTAGGATCTAGACTGCTTGTGAAAGCGCCGTTGAAGTGGCAATACCCTTGCAAGAGCTGGATCCTCAGACAATTTCTGTCGGGCAACCAATTTTGTTGTTTCTCCACTCAAGGAAATGGTTATCTGTCAGTATTTGTGAATTGTGTGGAACGTGTTGAGTGACATGTTTAGAGAAAGTTGGATGGGTTTGAGTTTAGGGTTTTGTTGTAATTTTTTTAATTGGCTTTGTAGAGTGTTTGGGTTTGGTATGTTTTTTCTCTCTCTTTTTGGTTTTTTTTTGTCCATAAAGAAGATGATGGGATCATCCTGACTGTTTTGGAATATTACACCAACTTTCTTGCAACAGAAGACACATTTTAGTCTTTTAGACCAGTTTGTAACAACCAAGCTAAAAACAACTCTCTGAAGCTTGCTAAAGTTACCAGTTGTGCAGATCCAGCTACTCATGAGCTTGAAGAGTGCTGAGGTTTAGAAGCATCTGTGAGAGCTCCCATTGATTAAGCTGACATTCAGCATCTATTAATCTGCAAGACCCAGCTATGGCCAGAAACTCCCCTCTTTTTTGTCACACAGCTATACTAAGACTTGGAAGTATTTGTAAGGAAGGTCCAGACATCACAAAAGGATTTCCCAATATTATTCTTGTCTAACTGGCATATAACATGCTTTTAATCAACATGGACTCCTCTCTTTCCTTTTCCAGCTTCATCTGTTGCTACAAGCATTTTTGAATTTGCTCTGTGGAATTCTTCAGGGAAGTTTGCCACTTGTTTGGTCTCTGGCTGCCCTCTCTCAGAGGGAAAAAACTGTGCAAGACTCTAAGGACTGAAGTTCTTGGGTGAGAGTTCCAAAGCAAATAGAGAAATTGCAGAAACTCTCAGGAATTAAGGAACAGAAGAAAAATAGCAAAGATGAAATATTCAGGTAAATTAATTTTAGAAATAGCTTTTTTCATCTTAAATCTTGAGAACAAGTTGTCTAGAGTATTAGCTTTTTATTTAGCTTTCTTAAGGCTAGAGAGAGAACAGCCTTCATATTTTTATGGTATTTGACCATCCAGGTCAGTTGCTGTGGCCAAGGAAGATACAGTGGATGTATAGAGAGACTTCAAGCCTGAAACCAACATAATAAGGAAAGTGAAAGGAAAACTATATAAAGGGAGCATAGAAATCCAAAGTCTTAATAAAAGTTTTCAGATTTTTTGCACTATAACTTGATAGAGTTGAAGAGGTTACTTTGGATAAAAGATTTCTTGGGCCAAAGGCACTATCTCAATATAGTGTAAAAATTGTACTTATAAAATTAATGCACTGACATATAGACCTTTTTTAATTAAAAAAAAAAAAACAACCAATCCACTCCCCCTCAAAACATCCTCCAAAAAAAACCCCCACAAAATCAAACAGAAAGAAAGGCAGGAACTCTTATGGCAAAAGCTTTGGTTATGTGAGAGATGTGTACTTCCTTGTTTATCCTATGTGACCCTGACTGCCAAGGTTATGTGTCAAGGATTTGCAGGCAATGTATCTGAAAGGTTATGTCTTTTTGAAATATGATATGCAGATTCCACATGCTTAGCAGAGAGCTGCCGAGAGATTGTTGGTAGAAATACTGGTAGAGCAGCAGGTGGCCTATGAGCTTAGGGGTCCAGTCTAGATTGAAACCTTGAAATTCCATGATAGTTTCATGTAGCAAACTTGATGGATGGGTTTCCTCCATGTTTTAAACTTGTATAGACTGAAAAGCATTTGAGAGAGAGTTGGAATAGTCTCACTGTGTTCAGTGACACCCTAAACACAAGGCAACCCCAATCTTTTCTAACCAGAGTAAACTTACTTTGCCTTATTGTCATTACAGATCATCCACAGTACTAGTAATAAAGAAAATAGAGAAGAAGTGTATTGCACCTATTGATTTCAAGAGCCTCTTGCCTTATTATACTGCTTTCTGTTTAATTCTCTGGTAGATGTCACATAGTTTGAAGCAGAGTGACCAAGGTAACTGCAAAGATGAACATATTTGTGTAAGCAAATGTGATTTTGTATATCACAAATAAAATCCAGAAAAGTACTCTTCTGTTACTGAAGTGAAGGAAAAGAACAAATAATGTATAAATACCTTACATTAAATAAAGAAAAAATATGTTAAGGGAAAAAAAGAAGCTGTACTTAAACATCAGAAAGCAAAAGCACCGAACTTGATAGGGCATCCGGTGAAACTGCCCATCCTTATGGAATTAGTCTCCAAAGTGCAGAATTATTCCACTACTTCTGGAAATTTTTAATTCATTCTTTCTGTTACAGAAGGGCTTTTAAAGTAATAATCTTTTTTACTTCCTCTTTGAAAAATACTGTAGGCTTTTTTTTTTTTTTTAACATCTCTTTGTTTCCCACAAAACCAGATTAAGGACAGGAATAGCCCAGGACCAACTCCACATGAGGCATTTAACAATGGCATTAGTTCTCAAACTGTGTCTGGCACTTGCATCATTGACCTGCTCTCTGGTTTGCTTTCAAACCCCACCAGAAACAGCTTTATGTTTTTTTGGTAATGCTACACTTGCACAGTGTTGCCTGATTGCAGAAGTTCAGACTGTCTCTACCTCACAGAGGAAGAAGTTAAGCACCAAGCTGCCCAGGGTTCTTCCCAGACAGTAAGACAAGAAAGAAGCTGTAGGAAAGTATGAACTTACTACTTTCTACAGGGATCTGAGTCCATTTTTCCTGCTTTCTCTAGGAAGACGTGACAGGAGAGCATGCTGTCACTGAAAGAATGAAGTTGATGAATGGGTAGCTATTACAGTGTGTACCTGGAAAAGAGCAGGAGGAGAAATCTTCTTGCTGGTGCTTGCTCTACATATTTTTATCTTTCAATCCTCTGAGGACACAGAGAAAATTAGGCAGCTAAACTTTCCAGAAATGAAAAGTATCTTTTTCCTACAAATGTCATTGCTTTGGGGTTAATTCAAATGTTCCTTCCCCCTCATTTGCCTGAAAATAAAAGAAAATGTCTGCTTACAGGTGTGGGTGGTGTACATTCATCCCTGATGGGATAGAAATCAAATCTCAGTGAAAAGAGTGGTATTTCTTATAAATTACTTTGGACAAATAACTTCATTGTTCTCAGAGACTTCCATTCCATATGAGAGTTATCTAGCAGAAATGCCAGGGCTTACAACATAAAAAAAATTATTTCTACCAAGTCATCTTGGAAGTTATTTGGAACAATAATACACATGCAGGGAAGCTTCTAGCTCTTTTTAAGTGAATTGAACAGAGTTGTGGGAAAATGTTTCTTCATTCACAAAATCAAATCACCACACTCTTTGCTGGGCTCATTTGTGCAGCTGCTTTCTACACAGCTATGTTGCTCAGTCCTTTGCATTTGTCATGCACTCAGCTGAACTGAGCCAGAACTGTTCAAAAAACTGTGAAGCTTGAGAAGTATGAGGTGTGCTACTCAGTAGCCCCTTGCACGGCAAATCCCATGAGTTACAGGGGGTAGAACTTCATATCCTGAATTGTGCATTCAAATACCATCTGGCAGTTTCATACACACAAAAGAACTATTTTCTCCAATGATGGATTGTTTTTGTTTTTGTTTTTGTTTTTGTTTTTGTTTTTGTTTTTGTTTTTGTTTTTGTTTTTGTTTTTGTTTTTGTTTTTGTTTTTGTTTTTGTTTTTGTTTTTGTTTTTTGGTGCAGTCCTTTTTGAATGTACTACAACTGCAGATCTTTGAGCAGAAAGCAGAAAGCTGATGGGGAAATAAAGGTTCACATGAGTGAAATGTGGGCAACAAAGAGATGCCCTTGTGCTGCTACCAGACACCAGACTCTGTTGCACTGTCTGCATATATGGCCTATTTCCTCTCTGTGGTAGATGTGGGCATAACCTTCAAGGGACAACTCAGATGTATTCACAGCCCACTAATAGCGAGGCTGAGGATCAAACTCTCTCTGTCCTATTTTTGCCTCTCTGAAATTCATTGCAAAAATTATTTGAAAAGCCTACCTGCTTTTTGCCCATTTCTCTTCTGTTTCCCTTCAACTGAAAAGAGTATCTGCAATTCTGGAAATGAATACATTCATGCTGCTGTATTACAGTAATTGCTTCAAATTGAAAATAAGTACAGCTGAATTACTAAATGCATTTTAAAAGCTGGATAAAACAGGGTAGAAAGGCAGGAAATATAACCCTGAATATATAAGTTCTGGAAAAGCAATCTATTTCTTATGTTCAATTTTTGTGTTCATTTTTATGCACCCGATAATGGAAAAAAAAATATGACCTAAATCCCTACCACTGTGCTTTTGATAATTGAACAGCTTCCTCTGTGTGTAGATTGCAACTAAAAGTCTGAAAGGAAAGAAACTCTTCTAGCTGTTCTTCCATTATTTTCCAAAGTAGCTTGGGAAATCATGAAAAAGCTTCTTCTCTGGAGACCTGACTGGGGGTGATGTCCTGAGCTCAGTGGAAGGTGTTGCAGTATGGCTGACCAGGTGAATTCAGTGGCCACAGATGTTTTCTGTCACATCTGTGGAACTGGCTGAGCAGCAGTGCCAGCTGAGCGGCCTCAAGTCAGTGCAAGGGTACTGAACTCTACAGCAAGAAGTGCTTTCAAGCATGTCAAAAACACCGGAATTGTGATGTGTTTGATTCATCATTACTAGCCACACTGACTGAGAGCTCTGTTTCAAAGACAGTAAGTGAAACCAAGTGGTTTGCTAGCACATTTCAGCCTTTGGACTGTTTTCTGAACTTGTGTGGTTAGGAGTCAATCTCCTAGTCTTTTGCCTCATAATCATGCAGCTCAAATGAGATTGAACTCCAGTCAACTAAGACTGGGCTAATTGATATCTCTTCCTGTACCTTTTTTTTTTTTTTTTTTTTTTTTTTTTTTTTAATTATTTTTTTTTTTCACTTNTTTTTAAGTAGATTTCATGTTTAACTTCTGAAAAGCCAAGATCCCAAATCTCATTGCCAAGCCAGAACACTTATTAAGGTTTATTCCCCTTGAATCCTGACAATTGATGCTGGTGGAGTGTTGTTGGTTTCTGTCTTGAAAGCAGGTCACTATCTGAAAGAGCCCTGCTGAGTGGCACAGCACTGTCCTTGCCCACAGTGGAGAAGCAGACCCTGTGCTTTCTTCACAGTGCTAGCACAGCCTGTCACCTGTCACAACGAGTGACATCATGTTTCAGATGTGATAAGAAAAGTATTTTTCAGTCTATTAGACCGTTTAAGAAGCAGAAGAATGTAGTGATTACAGTGGTGTGGGAGGGGGAACAGAGGTTACACGCTGCTGCCCCACTGAGGGGTCATGGCCAGCTTCAGGTTGGGTGTTGCTATCTGCTCTCTCCAGTAAGTGGCACTGGGCCAGTGCCCTCTCAAGTGCCCCAGGGCTACCTCCTTTCAGATCAGTCCAGGCAGCTTCATACCAGGGATGCTGACAGAGGCAACCACAGTTCCCAGTGCTCAGCAGCTGCTGAAGGAAGAAGCACAGAGCGAAGGGTTGAGGGTGTGCTGCAACAACAGTGGAGTGGCATGCACCCTTTAGAGGCCTCTTACCCAAGGAGCATTCATTTGTGCTAAGTGGTGCTTGCAAAAAAAAAAACACAAAAAAACCCCAAAACAACAACAAAAAAAACACAAAAAAAAGCTTGGAGGTCTGATCATTACTATTATGTTACCTAGGGTGCTGTACTATTTGAAACTGAAGGTTAAGTTAAAGAATGGTTCCAAGACAGATTTCTTGTTCTCCTATATACATGTAATGTTCAAGTGATTATCAATCCAACTCCTCCATCAGGAAAATTGATCTGCCACATTTTATTTTGTGCAGATTTGCAGTACTGAGCACAAACACAGTGATGTTTTGTAAATTCCAAACTATTCCTGAGGTATATTTTTTGCTTGATTTTTGCTTGAAACCACTTGAAATCTCATCTCTAGAAATTTATATTAGCCTATGGAGGCTAGGGGCCTGTCTGAGAGAATAGTCTAGCACAATTTCTTTCAAATCTTCTCCATATTTTTATTAGAGTTTGGAGTTCTTTGTTAAAAAAAATCCTGCTTTATTTCTGTGTGATGATCGGCCTTCATATTACTCACATTCTGAGAACTTCTCCACAGAAAGTGATAAGCTGGTATTAAACACATACAGTGTGTCCCCATTGTCAGGAAATATAATTACACAGTCTCGTACATTTCATTGATCCCCATGAACTTTGTATCTGGAGCGAGGATTCACTTAAATGTTTTCTAAGCTCTGAAGTCTGTAGCTGGTCAATTTGTCTACTTGAGCAAATTGAACAAAAACCGTCTACTAAACGTTTTAACTCCATTATTATTCCTGCTATATGATGGTTGGTCATTTATCTGGACTGGAGGGGCCTTTTTGTTCAGACAGATACTTTGCTGTAATCCACATAGGAGAATATGCATGTCCTCTTTAGACTCAAGGTACTTTGAAATTCAGGTTAGAAAGGGAGCAGTAGGTCAGAATAGACATAGTCTTAAAGTAGAACCTTTTAATCTAACTAAAAGCTTGTAGCTCGCTTCATGTATAATTGAAAACAGTATAGATTCTCCTAAATATTTGAAGATACTAATGGGTTTAAGTGAATCTGAATGAAAGAGAAGTCAGCACAAAGCTTCACTTTTCCATCAGATTTTGTTACTTTGTTGCTAGTTCGCAACAGGTTAAAGACTTATGTCTATGGCTTATGTTTTTTTCTTTCACTGACACTGTTGCACATTGTTCAATGTGCAGAAAAGCTTTGCAATCCTCTGCAGGGTAATCTTCTTCATATAAAGGCCTGAAAATTATTTATCTAATAGATCTTCAGCTATATCACTATAACGAAGTCTAATATATGGCAGTATAGTGATGCTAATTCTGGTAACTGTCTCCATTTTAGGATGTCTACACACCCTAGTCCAGACCACGCTGCACCTGCTCCAACTATGTGCTGTCCTGTCCAGCTGCAAGCAATTCTTGGCAGGGAATCAAGTGTCTGCATTGGGCTTGATGCTATGCCATAAGTCTTGAGCAGAGTTGCATAAGTTAACACAATCCTCCTCTCCTATTTATTATGATCATCTTGCACACTGGGCTGCTCCTGAGAGATGGAGACTTATTTGCTCAGCGCTGTGCTAACTCCCTCTAAAGTGAGAGAAATCTGCTCTTTCTGGAGTGAAAAAAACCCTGTGGTTTCTGGTCCAAAGTTGATGTTCAGTGAGGCACTCAGGCAAGTCAGATCTAACCCTGTGTACATCTGACTGCAAAGCATCTCCTAAGCATCTCTTTTTCTTTATTCTCTCAGTCATGGAGAGATAAGATCTTACAGATATCCCCTAAAAGGTTCAGAATAAAAAGGCTAATATACATTATAGCTTAGTTTCCTGTGAATTTGTGCCAACAGATATAGGATTGCATTTTTAAGCCCTAATTGACAGATGTAGGTTAATTTTATTACGCACATATAAGGTTCTGCGTACATAAATTTCCACACACATAAATGGTTTGCTTTGAGTGTGTGTAAGCTCCACCCCAGAACTGTTCAGATGTGGCAGTACTCTTCCCAGGCTAAGGCTGGCTTGGACCTGGGCAGCCAGGAGTGCTGGAAAAAATTTGTGTCCATTTCTACCTGAGCATTTAGATACGCTGATGCAGGGGTGGAATTCTGAAAATTACAAACGTGTTAGCTCCTTCCTACCTTCCCCTCTATTTCATTGCTTATCACCCCTTAATTATTTTGTCACCCCCTAATAATTATTAATGAACGGGCAAAAAGACTTCAAGGACTTTGATTTAAAAAAGAATGGATATGAACAAAAAAGTTTGGCAGATGGAGAGAACACACTTATTAATCAGAAAACCTTCTGTGATTAAAACTTAGTAAGAATTTTTCATAATATTTAATTAGGGGGAAAAGAGCTTTCAAACAATTTTAATTTTTAGTATTGATAAGGGTTACAGATTTTATTCTGAATTTTAGACACATTGAACACCTTTTATTCTTTTATGCTTAGATATGATCTTAATGCATGGCATATCAACTTGAATGTTTACATATGATCTGACATGGAAAGAGTCTTACAATTTGTAAAACAGTATGCTTATCACTTATTTTTGCTCTAATGATGACAGTGATTCCAACTCAGTCTGGGGAGCCATAGTTTTGAAATAGCTCACAAGGTATGAACCTCCAGAAGGCATTTAGAGCTCCTAAGCTGGATGCCAAACTTTTAGAGAGTAAATCTCTTTCCCCATATTAGATACATCCTTATGGAGCAGCAGGAGGTAAAGAAAAGCTGAGTTGCACAAGTCTGTCTGGAAAGATCTGCAGGCTTAAAATACATAATGATTTACAGAATCAAGAATTGCAGAGCATTTGCAAGCATAAAACATATTAATGTATTGTTCTGATTCTGCAAAAAAACTAAATATAAGTAAAAAGTACTATTTAAATCAATGCATTTAATTTTAAGCATAGTGAGCAAGTCTATTTGTGATCTTCCGAGCAAGGTATTTTTGCTCAGTGTCTTTAAAAAAGCAGACTAGCAACAAGACTCCCAAGAAACTTATAAATGGAATCAGTGTCTGGAATGTAGTGAAAAGGAGGAGTTTAACAGCAACTGAAAGCAGAATTTTCCTACTGGTGAAACTAAGGCAAGAGGTGCATGAAGCTTTACAATTGTAATATGGTAAATATGATAAAGACTCCTTATCATTTGTAAACAATCTCTCCAGGAAAAGTCTACATTTAAATATACAGTTTCCATGATCTGTCATAACGATATGTTTTCCTTTTGGTGATTATTTATGTTGACAATGATACAGCTAAAGTTTTGGAACTAAAAATTCGGTAATGGAATTTGTGGTACTACAAAAGTCAGACAAGGGAAGACTAAAAGGAGTTTAGTGTCAGGAGTAAAAAAATCAAACCAAGAGTGCTTTGTGCTCTCCTGAATAAAAGTTTATATCTATCCTTTCACATAGTGTATCCCCATGCAGCACCTTAGTGCTGAAGTTACATATTACAAGAAAAAAAACATATGTGCTGAAAATGCAGATAAAATATCTGTAGTGATCTTGAAAGTAAATTAAAACATAGAACTGGAGTATTACATGGTGACATCATTTGTTTTTTGCTTTAAAAAGAAAGAAAGAAATCCAAAATATTTTGGCAGGTTGTTACAGAATATTACTGATGGAAATAATCTTGATGCATCTCACCATTGCATAAAGCTGTGGCAATAATATTAAGTTCAGGCTTCTGAGTCCTCATGAGTAAAAGAAATGGAGAGGTCAAAGATTGACAGCTGCTCTTTCACAACAGAAATAGCCAGCTCAATACTTACAGCTGGATCTTAATTAAAATTGACAGATTGACAAGAATTTTCGAAGTGGAGCTACAGTTCTTTAAAAACCCAGTTGTGCAAAAAATGGGTGTTATACATATATTAAAAAGATGTAAACAATGAAAGAGCTAGTTCAAGCTGACAGGAGAAAAAGGAATGTATTCAAGATACAGAAAGTGTATTTCACATTCAATGTCAAGAAAAGTATTCTAAACTAAATGCAAAAAAGGAGAAAAAAAAAAAGAATTCTAAAACGTGACTATTAAATTCCAATATTATTAATCACTACTGGCCTTATGACCACTCACAATCTCATTTAGTTAAGGACTGCACTAGAAAAGTATTAGGACTATATAATATCCATCTTTTCCTTTGGAAATGAACTCCATAAAAACAAAAGCAGAACTGCAAACACAATGCATACTGCTTGTTATTTCCAGTCACAAAATACCACAGTCTGTAAATAAGGCACGCCAAAGGCATGCAACTGTACTCCTCTAGGGGGAAAAATACTGAAAAGTCATCATCTTTCTCAAGGACATAAAAAGGTGGAGAAATTCTTGACCTTTTAATAAGCATGCAATACCTCTTGATGTCACTTATACATTCATCATTTATACATTCGTAACACCAGAAAAGGAAGATGCTTTAATTTGAATAGGCCTAAAGTGTCTGCTGTTTTTCAGATTATGCATTTGGTTTGGTAAATTCTGGTTGCTGGAAAGAACAGCTCTTCTGTCTTGCCCAGAAGGGCTCTGCCCTGACTTCTTGCATTACTCTTTCCTGCCTGTCCTTGCTGACCAGAAATCACAGTGTTTCATGGAGCAATGTGCATTTCCTTCAACGAGCAAGTTGGTTACCTCTAGGCAGACATAGTATTACTTAGAAACAGTCAGCCATGTCTACTTGTTTAGCTACAGATATCACCCTTGTCTGTAAACCAGGGGAGAGGCAGACTGGACTGGCATATTTTGTAAATAGCAAGTACTAAAAAATGTCTCATAAAGTCAAATAATTTCCTGTTTATAACTAGGAATTGTGAATGCAAGTTGCATGTACTGAACATTTAAACTTACCTAGTTTTGCTACTCTGGAGCATAAACCAGGAGAAATGTCAGTCAAAATCTTTTCACCAGTGCCTACTGGTGACTATGCTTTGCGATTTATTTTTAGTTTAGTTTTTTTTTTTTTTTTTTTTCTTTAATAAAGTAGGAGACTTAACTTTTATGCATGAAAATAAAGTACTATAGATACCCTACTGTTGTAACTCCAGTCTACAGCTGGCTTTTTACAGATTTTGGAAATATTGCTAGAAGTGTTTTGCTAAGCTTGACTGCATAGCAGGAACCATGGGGATTGCCCAAACAAAATGTATACAGAACACTGTGCTGCCATCACACAATTGTGTATACTGTAAGTCTGTGTGTCAGTATCTCACTCCAGAAACATAAAGAAAGGAGTGGAGAAAGTAGCAACCTAACACTTTCAGAACCCAAAGAGCATTATTACAAGAGTTCTGGGTGAAAGTGATGCTTTTGATCTGGACAAACATACCTGGCATTGTTATGAGACTTTGAATAAGTAAACAGGACTTTGCCTGTGCTTTTTGCATGCCAGAAATAGTCAATTTAAAAGATCATTGCTATGGGCATTGCATAAATAATTTTATATACATAAATACATATGTATATATATATTATCTATGTGTGTATACCAATAAAAGCCCTAACAATATTTTAAAAACCCATAGCTTACTCCGAGACTTATTTTCTAGGATAAACTATATTTTTAATTAATCACTTTAGAAATCAAAGCTGTCTGTGACCTTTTAAAATGACTATACATATATAGCACATTGTTAGATTAATATTGGTTTTTTTCCCCCTCCACTGCAAGCAAAGTTTAGACAGTTAGCTTTCTTACTGAGAAATAATTATTAAGCTTCAATTTAGTTTCTTAAAAGTTCATAATTAGGTCTTTTGATTGTGATTTTTTTTGGTTGTTAGGTCAAAGTAATCAAGTAACTATGTGCAGAAATTAACATTTTTATTTTATTAGATTATGTATTGTAGTAGTAAAGCTTGTTTGAAGTGCATGAATAAAAAGTGAAATTACAGGAAGAACAATCTAATATAGCAATACTAGGTGCATTCACTGTGCATCTGAGAGGAGGAGGGGGGAAAAAAATAAGAGTTTTCACTCATTTTGGCCTAAAATGTGTTCAGGTTTCCAGGATTCTGACATCAGAACCCAGATAACGCTGGCTAGAACCATAGGGCTTTACAATAAAAGCTAAAATATTGACCATATGATGGCAAAAAGTCTTTATTTTGCGGTTAACTTATTCTCTTCTAGCTACTCTCTGATGAAGTTGGTGGTGCTGTGGAGGATGATCTCCTTCTTCTTGACAAAGATCGTGATCGTTCAGCACTGTAGGCAACATGCTTATCGTAATTTTGTATCTGAGCCTCGAGGAATTCCCTCTGTTGCTGGCTGATTGTCTGGCTAATCAGTCCAGGAAGAGCTTGAATGCTACCAATTAAAGTTTCCAGTTTAGTTTCCAGAGTAACAATTCTCTTCTCAAAATCTTCACTTCTTTCATTTAAGTCAGAAATCATGTCATACATGATGTTTTGAGTCTGAAAGTAGAAGGATGTAAGTAAAGGTTTAGAGAGACCTCACAAATATTGTAACAAGTAGCACAACTCTACAAGGATTTGTAAAGGAAGATATGAGTATTATAACAGTATCCACTTTTGTGAAATAATTTTCCCTGTAGATTAAATTACAGTGGACTAAACTTTCTACTAGATTTCTTGAGTAGAAATTTATTTAGTAGCACTTTAGACGTCAAAGTTGAAATCAATTGAAGACCAGACCTTTTTTGGAAATTCAGGTTCTTGGGAGTACACTAGGCTAAGCTTTTTGAACAGTCAGTGTAAGCCACCGGGGGACTGAAGGCTCCACTGGTGTTCCCCATCCTTAAGTGTTCTTGACTCTGGCTTTAAATACCTTCATTCTTCTAAGCAGTGCACAAATGTTGTTCATTGGCTTGCTCCTTAAACTGAGCAGATTTTCTTGAATTGGCAGTAAGAGGAGTTGAGTGAATTGGAGTGAATTGCTTTTGAAAAGTAGTGCAAGGAGTAAAAACTCAGTTGTATGCTTTTCAAGTTTTGCCCTCTCCAATCTATCTGGCCTCTACAAAACACTGCTTGAATACAGAAAACATACAGAGTGTACTTTAAAATGACACAATGGTCAGTAAAAATGTAGAAATGTGTTATTTCATAGAATCTCAAAATTGGTTAAAAATAATGTCTGAGTGTATAGCCACTTATAGACTGAGCCTTCAGAGTATTTAAACTAGAGTCAAAACTGAATGTAATTCAGTAGAAACACTGGTTGAAATTTATGAACCATCCAAAGGAAAGGAAAATTAATTGAATGACAGCCTGAAGTGTAAACCACTTCAGCACCAGGTGTGTTATAACCAATTGCTCTGCGTCCTGTTTCAGGATGCGAGCATAACCCTTGAAAGTGAAGTAGTCTACACAAAATAATACATTAAAAGTCCCTATTAGTTGCCAGAAGCATTAGACTGAATTGTATTTTCACCTGAACTTGCCAGGTGGTTCTGTAAAGCAAAAGGGGAATGAACACTGAAGAGTTTAATCTTTGCTTTGATGCACTTGAAATTGAGGAGGATTTTGAAATAAATGAAGAGGTGTGTAAGAAACACTTAAGAAGAGCCCATTAATGCTCCTAATGTAGCCTCAAATTAAGCTCACAGTAACTGTTAAATATTAAGATCTAACGAGAAATCCAAAATGCTATCAGCTCAGGCCTCTAGCTTTCTAGTTATTATATATCTATGAAAAATTCTAGCAACAATGAACAAGCAGCTAGCAACTCAATAACCTCTTTTAACTCAAATGGTCTAAGAAAGATTTCAAAAAAGCCTTATGACATATTGGAAAATTAGGCAGCTATTATTCATTATAAAAACTTAAATAAATGCAGACCTAAATTTACTTGATCAAAGTTAATGCTGCATAAGATAACAGGAACAGGAATCCAGAACCTCTAACTCCAGTCTATAGGCTATTTACTATGGTCACTATCACCACATGACAAATCTTCTTACTACACAGCACTACACCACTACGGCCCACTCACAGTTCAGCATTTACCATGACCACCGCAGTCACCTCAGGAGCTCTCAGGATCAGCCTCTCAATTGTGAAGTCTTTTTTAAATGTACAAAATAAATAAATAAATAAATATGGGACATTCAAACTTTCAGCAGGATGTTTCCTTCAGTTGGTGCTACCACAAAACACATACACAGTTTCATTTGCTACAAATAACAACCTTGTTAACAATATTTGCACATATAATGCATAACACCTTCTCTTAAAAAGTCTTCATTTTGAAAAGATGAATATTGAAAGAACAGTAACTGCCTACTAACCTTTGCCAGGTCCACCAAAGTGTTGGCTTGATCATTCAGTTTCCTTTGTTCCATTTTTACACTTCTTAATCTAAAAAGTGGAATTTTAAGTCAGGTTTGTTTTTTTTTTTTTTTGTATGAGGTTATACTAGGATTTCTATACAGCATGCACAAAATTTACAAGAGCAAATAACTGCATGGACAATGCCTTGACTACTTTGTATAATACAGAGTCAGAATCAGTCATGTGCCTGCTACAATGAGAAGCATGCTTCTTCAACACCGCAAAAAAGGAAAGAGCAAGGAAATGTGATGTCCTTGAGAATACCATTTGCCATGGTCAAAATTGAATTCAAAAAGGAAGATAACAATTTATCCAGACTACATGAAAGAAAGCCAAAACATTCCTCAAAGCCTCAGTATCGTGACAAGTAGATATAGGAAGAAACATAGAACAACAGTTTTTTGTCATTATTGTTGTAATCAAGAATCTTCCCATGCCTACATGACTAGATACAGGTATTAGCCCTGTTCTGTCGGAAATGGATTGGGTTAGCAGGTGTTGGAACCTGATGAACATACAGTGATAAGTGAGTTTCTCCTTACTTAAAACAGAACTTCCATCTGACCAGCAGCTAAATAACCAACATGCTTGCCAATACATTTGGTTTTCTTAGATAATTTGTGAATCTTAATATGATTACATTTTAAATTTCCATTATTCTTTTTCAAAACACTATTCAAACTACAGCATTGAAAAACTATGAAAGAAGCAGCAAGGGTAGATTTTTTTTTTCTTTGATCTATCTGCATTATTGTTGGTTATGCATGTTTTTTGCAAGATATATGACCCTTCTTATACATTCCCTGATAAAAACTCCATATTTTCCAGATTAAGTACTGGAGGAGTGCTTTGTAGATTTGCTTCTCACAAATAGGCAATTTTTCCCTTAAGTATGATTCATTTGTTCAACATATCACAACAGATCAATGCCTGGACTTTCAATGACTTTTCTGGCTGTTGTGGAGCAGGAAATAGGGTTTTGCAAAACCAAGGTATCAATTTATAAACAATGTGTGATACGATACCACTTCAGTCTACCAAGTGTGTCAAGGGTCAACCAAAATAACAATTTGATTAGCTGTAAAATGGAAGTAAGTTTGGCAGCATTTTTTGACAGGTGGGTTGCTAATACATTCTCTGCCCATTTCTCAGTGATGGCATTACTTAGAAAGCTACTTTAAAGAAAACCTCCTTGAAGGTATTCCAAAACCAGAAATATTCTTTTTAATTTACAAGCATTTCCTTTCATATCTAGACTAACCGGTACGAGAAAGAAAGCTGTGGAGAGTGAAATATAATTAAAAAATATCTTTGAACTCTGTTAAGGTAGAAATGAACTAATCGCATAAAACTGGCATTCCAGGAGCTTGTTGGAATGTCATACGCTCTTCTTCCCCTGGAAGCTTCTTTCAGAGCACAACATAAATGCAGACTGTAGGAGTGGTGTTTTCAGAGGCTACTAGGTGGAGTTTTTCTAAAGCAAAAAATATGAAGGAGTCTCCAAGGTACAGAATTATATCATCACAGTGTCAGAACAGAACAATTATTCAAAGGAAATTATTTCACTGGAGAATGACAACTCCAGTGTTTTGGTGACCATTCTCTCAAATAATTTGCAGAATATGTGATTTCTGCTTTTCTCAAGATTCATTGACTCATCTGTTTGACAATCAGTATTTTAATTTTAAAATTCCAGGAAGTTCATTATTATTGTAGTAGTACAAGTACCAGCTGACACCAACATGACAATTCTTCACGGTAACCAACCCAACACCTACCACAGGCTGTAAGAATGTATAGATATGGCAAGTCTTTAGCTGCAGGAGCCGGATTTAAAGAATACCAACAGACTTTCATAGAACAATTCATTAAGATAAAATTTTGATTTTATGAACTTCACTTATCACAGGAAAAGATCATGATTCTGGATCGTGTTTCCATGGCAGCAATCAGACCACTGAATTTCACAAATAAAAACTCTAGTTTTTGCATGCAGACAGTGGTAAATTCTGCAAGTTTAGAAAGGAACAGCTTATACAACTTACTTCCGAGCTCTATTTTCATTTTGTTGAAAAAAAGACAAAACAAAAGAAAACAAAGTGTAAAATATACTAAAAAGCAACCAAGTGAGCACAGTGGGCTCGATTCAGCAGGTGGAAAGTCCTAGGGAGTTACTACCTTCGATCAGAAGCTGCCTGAGGAAGAGTCTAACTCACTTGCATTCATGGTGAGGGAATCTTCAGTATCTTCAAGGCTTCCCATTAACTATCATCTGTATATTTTCTTATTCATACAATACTTAACATGCCTTTTAATGATTTCACCTTCATCTTACCTAGTGTGCATGAGAAGCAGAACACCCAGACCAGCTGAACGGATTTTACAGCTGTGACCATGATTGTTATCATGATCTAGTCTGGTTTCTTGTATGAAATTGGCCCTGAAATACCATTCCTTTTATTTTTGTCTCAAGTGAAATGGTTGGAAGGTGAAAGAGGATAACCAAAGAAAACTTAAGACTCTGGAAAGGTGGAAAACTGTAAGTCACTTGAGAAAAAGTGCGAAGATGCAAAGGGATGAAAAATGAATTTGCATCCATCCACTCAGCTACAGGAAGACAGTAAAATGCTAGTGACATGTGTTCATCCATGGTGCATTCTTCAGCATATTGAAAAAATTATCTTTTGTTTGTTTTCCTGAAAAGGTTTTGGGGCTGTAGTGCAAAGTGTTAAAAGATAGAGAGAAATGACTAAGATGCAATCTAGCTGTCACAGCTAAGAAAAAAATTACTGATGCCACCTTCTTCACTTCACCTGATTAATTAATTTTTAAGGGAGGTGCAGAGCACACTTTCTATCCTGCAAAGTTCTTCTGAGCTTGAGTGATATAAAAAGCTGGAGATCGAGCCTGCTGTGCTTTTTAGATTCTTTTCTGAACATATGTGCTCATACACACAGAGACACAAAAACACACACATACACACACACACACACACACACACACACAAAATAAATAGTAAAGTTAAAATGTTAGGGAACAATCTTTGCAATCAAGGATTCAAGTCCAGCATGCACTGGACCAAGGATGCACATGACATGCCATCCTCTCCCCAGAACCTCTGCCACTCCCCTCCACCTCCCAATCCTTTAAGCTAAGCAGGATGGCCAAACTGCTATATAAAAATATACTTTTTATAGTCACATAAAAATGCCTCAACTTCTATTGTCTTTTTATTTCTCAAAGTATTTCCACAATGACACAGTAACATTTAATCCTGCAAGTTTGCTAAATGTAATACAGTAATCAAGGTTTACAGAATACTTCATAGGATAAGCTCAGATACGTACTGCTTTAAAACATTGCTATGAAAGAGAGAATTATAGTCTAAATTTACTAATAGGAAATTACTAAACCTGGCATTTCCTTCCTGTCTTTCCTGTAAGATGCTACATAGATGTTCTTTTCATCATGGATGCTTCCCTCACATCTCTTCACTGGTTGTCTCAGGCACAGACCTACACTCAAAAGTTATGAAACCCTCAGTTTGAAAATAAATTTAATTTATCTACTTCTTTCCTGTAACTCATGGGACCTATCTTCATAGGCTGTACAAATGGCCGCCTCAGGCTGGATGGGGATAACAAATAGAACAAACAAACAGTTCCTGACCATTCTTCAGAAGAATTCTGGTTTCTGAGATTTTTTCCTCCCATGTAGTTCAAGGAATAGTACCCATTGTGCAATTCTGCTCATTTGGATGTGCTTTATGACAAATATATACTGCAAATTTTACACAAATACTTGTTATTTGGCAATACCGTGGCACAGCTTAACCCTACTACCAGTTTTAGTTCTCAGGCTTGTTTTCTTCCCCTCAAGTAGAGGGGAAGAACTCATTTGAATAATTCCAGAGGTGTTGAATGGTCTCAACTATTGCACACACGCCCATTTCTAGAACAGATGGCTGAGATCATAGCTGACATACCAACATTTGGTCTTATGTGCTGAGAATTTACAGTGGAGAGAGGCAACTAAATGCTGGTGGGCCATGGAAGGGATACCTGAGGAACAGTCTTTTCATTAAACACTAGATACATTAAATACTAGATACTCTCTTCTATCACATCATTCTGATTTTAAAATACTAAAACATCTACTACTAAGAAAATGTGGGGTTTTTTTAAAATTTCCTTCTGTCTGTTATAGCTTGCATCTTTCTACCTGGAAGCAAATGCATAAAAACAAAGGATAGTCTCAGTGGCAAGATTAAAAAAAGTCTTAGATAATTCAAGAAGCATGGAAAACTTCTAAACATTAACCAGTTTATATGAACATAAACTGCCAGCATACCTTTTTATTTTATGGAAAACATGTATATTATAGTAAAACTTTGTCTTACTCTGAAAGAAAATCAACCTCCAGAACAATCTTCTATGAAGGGAAGGGAATCATGGGGAGAGAGGAGGGAGGGGGCAGAATGGGACTAAGAGTGACTGACAGAGAAGGAAACTAACAGAGAAAGAGAAAACACCTTGAGAGGGAAAACAAAGCAAAATTATACTTACTGATGAATAGCTTGCAAGAATTTGCGTTGATGTTTCCTTACTTTTGCATGGTCTATTTTTTTAACCAGCTTTGTGTTTTTATAAATTAACCATGTTTCCCTGAGTACATTGGCCGCTGCATTTTTCACCTGTTCAATAAAAGAAAAACACCAGGCTGACAAAAGTAGTATTATGTTATCTTTTCACTTTTCTGTTATTAACTCTTCCTAAAGCTTTTGAAATGCTATCTTAGCTGTGCGAAGTGGGTACCTCAAGAAGCTGCAGCACTGAGGGAAGAAAGCAACAATTGGATTAAGGAGACTGCTGAGCAGTTTCCTTTTTAATATAGATGTGATGTTCTTTTTGCAAAATGCAAAAATCTTTTTGCATCCAGGAATAATTTTCCCTCTTCAAAGAGTTATTTGGTGTTTATGGCAATATAAATTACCATGAGGAAATATTAATGCATTATCTGTATGTTAATTAAGTGTGTTCAATAGGAACAGAACATTTATCACTTTCTTGTTCTATGGGCAGCACTTCTTAATTCTCGTAGCAATTTAAAAGTCTTTTCAATTTCCGGAGCTGTTTGAGCACTTTTTCCTTCTTTTTAAATTTTTTTTTTTGGTGGGATTTAGTTTTTATATTTGTTTGTTTTTTAACATTCTCAAAGATTAAAAAATATGCTGTTAATTAATGTGGGCAGAGTTCCATTTAAAATGTGCTTTGACTTTTTTTTTTAAATGAGACTTTCATAACATGTTGTACCTACAGTTCTCTTTTTAAGCCCTCCAAGATTTTCAAGAATGCTTAAAAACATACAAATAATTTGAATGCAATGTTGATTAATGGCTGGATGACTAGGTTACTTGGAAAGAAAAATTATCCTAATTATTTCTCTTTCCTTTCTCTCCCTCCAGCTTTACATCATGCCAGTAACTGCAGGGTCAGAGCTAAGTCAAAGCCTAAGACATTGCAGGAATAACATGCAATAGCTTGGCCCAGGAACAGGCCCCACCACCTTGCATGTGTAAGTGTTGGAGAACCTTGTACTTCTTTGAAAAACTTGCCTTCATTAAAAACACAACCATGGTTTAGACACCTCCTCACAATCCCTAAGCAGCCCCTGTATTTCCACAAGGTATGGCTATCTTCAGGCTGTGAGGAAAGCTCCCAGCATCTGCATGATTTGTGATCTGATCTGCATCTTGGATTTGTTTCCTTGGTTCACTTTTCACGTGCTTTGAGTTTCATGAGTCTGAAGCTATGAAAGAACCACTTGGAAAAAGTATTAGACTAACATTGAGATTTATATGAAAAATAGATGAGCAGAATAAACTTCAAAAGGCATAAATAAACAGCAGGCTCAAAATCTGGCCAATCTCTGAGACACATTTTAGACTCAGCTGTCAGATAGCACTAGAAAAGTAACTGTGTTAGGAAGGGACAAATAACTTTCTGTGGTCTAGTATCAACAAGACCTTAACTGACCGCAATAGAAATGTAAATCAATAAGCTCAGAAAGACACTTTGTCAGACAACCTTTATACCTATATAAGAACAGTTTTCCCACATGTCCTTTGTCTTTCCCCGCTGTGACTCCTTAGAGGAGATACAGGCTGTTAGTGGTGAGCAGCACAGAAATGAGAGCCAGCCGAGCCACAGCAGTGTGCTGAGAAACACAGCATGTGGGGACAGGACAGGGCTCTCTGCAGCACAGGACCCGTGGTGCTGCAGCGCTGCATGGAGCTGTGCCAGGGCAGCCACCCTCCTCCTCACCTGGAGCAGAACTACAGTCTCCATCTCGGGCATTGATATCCCTCTGCACCCACCAGTAAGGACAAACTCTGCTGAGTCCCCGCTGTGATTATAAGGACCCCTGTCTGCACACTGGCTCTTCTCTATAGTGGAGACTAAACAAGTTGAGTGGACTCTACAGTTACTACTCATTTTCTTGTTCCCTTCACCACTGACCTGTTTAATTTCAGCAAAGGATTTATATTGCCTTGTTTGCTGCATTTTATTTAATTTAAAATACTTATATAAATACCAAGGATTTCTATTTTGTAAAAAATAGTCTCTTCAAAATATAATATTTACAAAACATCTTTCAGGGTGCTTCAGTACTGTGTGCCACTAAATAAACCATGTGTTGTGTACAAAAAGCAGTTGGAAAGGCTGCCTCACTCACAAACCCCAAATATGTTGTTTTCTTGGGAATATCTCTCGTAGCTTGAAATTCTTGTTTTTATCTGTCATTTCACCTATTTTACCTACAAAATAATATCTTTTCATATGCTACACAAAAACTTTTTGTTTAATATAATAGTCTAGTTTCACAGCACATAACTGCAGGGAAACTAGGCTATTAACTTATTAACACCAAATAACTTACAGTTACAAGGACCCTCTACACAATATTTAAATCCTTAAAATTTGCTGACAACTTGCAGTTCCCCTCAATTTAGAGAAAAACTCAAGGCATTCAATCTCTAATCTTTAAAAATAACACCCATTATAAAGTTCAGCAAGGGTACCAAGCAGGAGACTACTTTAAAAAAATGCAGAAATAAATCAATAGACAGTATTCCTTTTCAGTTGTGAATATAAAGTGTGACTTACTCTTTTAGTTAGCTGGGTGTCCATCATGAAATTATGCACATGTTTTTCAGCTTTGGTAAGTTCTAACTTCCTTGCCACCACAGCTACCACCAGTGCAGTGCACCCAGCACCCTGAAAACAATAAAACAAACCCCCAAGATGTTACTACTGCATTTTGCAGAGTTTTTAGAGGAAGTTTCTCCTTTCCTGTAGAAGTATGGCAGGCGTCAGGTGATTCATCCCAGGTGAATATAGTGAACATGCTACAGCTATTTCATTTCAGAGTATTATGAAAAGTCAGTATTTACAGGCTGGCAAACTATCAAGGCACCAAAATAATTAGTGAGCAGCATAATTTAAAAGTTCTGCTTTTTTTTTTTTTTTCCTGCAGGAGTTGAAAATTTCAACATATCCCATTTCTAATGCATAAATAAAGAGAATGATAAAAACAACTTTTTAAACCCAGAATGTTAGTAACAGAGTACCCTGTTCTTAAAAATTTTCTCAAGGTTATAGCAACTGCTAAAGAGGAAATAAGATTAGATTAGTATTTAGCACACACACACACACACAAAAGAAAAGTTTCTTAGAATTTTCTGTAGGGCCTAAAAATAATAGTAAAATTAGTATTTACTCACTTCAGTATATTTTCCTGTTGTTATGAGTTCTTCAGTGATCTTTTCCTATATTATTTCTGTTTATCTTATTACCATATAAAATAGAACACGTACACAGGACCATGTCTTCAAAACTTGGATGGAGAAAATACCTATTTCCTAATTTGTGCTGTGTATATGTATGCACATGCATGTATACACATGTGCATGTATACACATGCATGTATAGACAAGTGCACAACAGACTAATTCCAGAAGGTGCCTGTCTCTTTGGAATTCAGTGCCTTTAGCAGCATCACAAATTTAAATGCTTCTTTATGGGACAGGTGAAGCAGAAAGGAGGCTAAAATGAGCCAGGTAATAAGCAGTGTCAATTATATACATCTAGAAGTGTAATTTACTTTACATTATTTATAAATTCTCCAGTCTTAATATTTTGTTTTAATAAACAGTTTTTTTACAGGGTCTTAAAAAAAAAGAAAGTAGAAATATCTCATTAAATATATGAGTCTGCGTTTAACTTGCAGGTTCATTCCATCCAGTTCTTATTGCACTTGTGTCAGTTACTCTCCAATATAAAGCAATCTCTCCTTGCTTCTCACTGATGCTCAACACATTTTCATTCACAGAGCTTTCTTCTACTCATTCTGAATTTCTTCCATAAATTTATTTTATTTTCCCCACATCTATAACTGCCTTACCCTCTCCAGAAAGTTCAGAAGAAATCTCAGAATTTGGCTTTCAAAACACAAAATTCGCTAATAAACACACAGAGACAGCAAAATAAATTAACTCATTGGAAACATTTTTTCCACACAGTGTCCTTAAAAATCTGGATCTTGTCTCTCTGTGTACTTACGGAGGCACACAATAAATTCTGTGAAAGCCTTCAATTAATAATTTCTCCATTTCCCTGGTACATTGTTCCAAGAAATCCATCCAATTCCTCTCAAGCACCTCATTTTCTGCAAATAGTTCTCATCTTCTATCCTCAACAACTCTCAGCATTCCTTCAAATGAGTCCCTCAGAATTTTGCTGTATTTTCTGCTTCTTTCCTGTCCTCAATACTAAGCCTTTGCTGTTCTCTGTCTCTCTGTTGTCCAGTCTTGTGACGATGGAAGTTTTGCTCTCTCCAGGAGTCAAGCTGGTGCTAAAAGCTCTTTTGTTTCTGCAGACCCCATTAATAGTTAAAAAGGAAGAATATGGCACACACAACTTAAGGCTAAGCATTTCAGAAGCCCACTGAGTCTTCTGAAAACAGGACAAGGTAGAAGATGCCCTAACATATCCTATCTCCCCAGAAAACTGATAGTGTTCTTTTAGGTCTTCTTCCTGTCAAGGGAAATGCTAATATGCAGAAGACTCCTCTGTAGGCAAATAAATTAATAAATTACCCCATATAATAGCAAGGAAATTAAGATAAAAACAGACGTCTTTTGGTTCAGTAGGTCAGGAAAACCAGGGCCAGATGTTGATTTCACGACATAATTGAAGTTCTGCCTGCCCACAGCAAGAAAGTTAGACTGGAAATGAGTTCATTAATACAGACCCCACTGGTACAAAACACCTGTTTAAGCCAATTTATTGTGGGAGAGAAATACCAGACAGTTCTTTCCCAATCCCCGTCAAAAAGGCTAAAGGAATGGTGGCAGGCAAAAGACTTTGGTTTGATGCAAAATAATTCCAGCCTTTGTGATTAAGTGCCATGCTTTTTCAATGTGGCACAGCAGCTGTAAGGGCCGAATGCTGTCAAAAGTAGGAGTTTCATGCCTCACATAAAACATACTGCCTGCAGTGTCACAATACTGTCACTGGCAAACTGTGACAACCACCTCTATGGTGTAAATGCACCGCTATCTTCCTCATCTCTAGAACATCTAATTGTGATGGCAAGGTATTCTAGATTCAGTTTAAACCTCTTGGTTTTGTGGTATATGATGGGATCTTAGCATTTCTCCAGAAGTAGAAATATTACACTACCTGCATGTTTACATTTCACAGCACTGAGAAGGAAAAAAAACCCCACTCATAGCAGCTTACAACAACGACTAAAATTCCACTTAAACTACATGATGCTAATAATTATTTTATGTTAGAGCAACCTGCAGTATTGCATGGCTCCCCTAAAGAGCTGAACATCCTTAAAAATACTAATAAAGTGACAATGTTTCAAAATTTAGGAAACTAAATGGAGGCAATATAGTTATTACTTTAAAAAATGGTAGTGTTGTGTGCATGATACTTGCCATGTTTTATGAATAAGCTGATTCACAGGAAAACCAGTAAGGTCAGCTTATATGCCGTTTGTTATGTCAATACTATGCAACGCATCAGCTACTTGTTTATTAAAATTACTCAAACACTAAGTAAAAGCACTAATAATTATTTCAACTGCAGGAGGAGTTTTCTAGAGAATAAAGTTCTACAAAGTCTTATATTTAAATACTGCATTTTGTAACTTTCAACATCATTATTTTTATCCAGTTTTGAAGTAAATAATAAATAATTACTTTGAGCTCTTGTGCAGGAGAATTATATATATATATATAAAATTAGATGAAGAAAATGAAGAAGGCAGGAATGTATATATTTTCAGGTATTAGAGAACTAATCAATTCTTTCTGGAATTCACACTCCTTAATCAGCTGCCAGACCATCACCTGCATTACAGAGTTATTGCAGTGTATTTTGGCTTGGTAAGCAGCCTGATTTTAAGGGCACTTAGGACAGAAATTATTACAACACATGCAGTGTAAGCAAATTGATCAAGCCAAGGCTAAAGTTTGACTACATTGTTCATTTGCTCCACTTAGTGGAAAGAGGTAATAACAGAATTAACCATCCATTAATTTGATGGTGTTCAAGTACTCTATGGTCAAGCATTTGCCAGCAACCACACATTTTAAAAGTTGATGTACATGAACTCCTCTATTTTCCAGAAAGCATGTACAACCTGAATGAAATTGTCTACTAAAGCATGAGGAGCCCTTAGAGATCACAGATTTTAGAACAGGCAAGATTAGGACTCTGCTGAAGAGCCTAGCAATGCCTATTTCCTGTTTGCAAGGATCAGAAGATGAAGCACATGAATTTCATCCTGGAAGCACAAGTATTTCTTGCTTGATATGATAGCTTATTAGTCTACAGTAAAAGCAAGAAGTCTGAAAATAAACATATCCACAGTCTTCCAGCTGAGTAAATCAACAAACTGTGGACTTCATAGCGGCACCGGATCTCTGATGGTGATGTAGAATTTGCTTTTATAAGCAGTACAACATTTAGCATAAGGTTCACAACCATTTACACAGGACAGAACTCGCCTAGATTGTTAATCTATTTAGCTGTTGTCCCTTATGAAAACAATTTGATGTGACTGCAAGGAACTTGAGGACATTCTTTGTATCTTTAATTCAAAAAATGCTCTTCCTTTTAAGGACAAAGAATGGTACCTAAAGTTCAAATGTTCATGGAGGCATGCAACAGTCTGTGAAAGTTTCTCCTCTCTAGCTCTCTTTGATGCCTAGAATCCAAAGTGAGTTTCCCTGATAGAAATTTAAGTGGAGTATATGTTGGCATTTTACTCATATATAGTTAGGCAATAATTATGTTAATAATTTTCTCTGCTACATAAGCCTAAGTGATGACTGATAATCCTTAAAAAAAAAGAATGGAAGGATGGATTGAGGGGGAAAAAATAATGCCATCAGACATAAGCCAGTGCTATTTGAAAAGGGAAAGAGAAGGAAGATGAAATAAATTGTATTTTACGTTATACTTTATATTTAGCAACAGAACAAAATGCTTAAACATGACCCCCAGAAAAAAGCATGACTATTACTTGGTGTTGTCTTTCACTTTACTTTCAGGCATCATAAACTGCAACTTTCCCTATCTTCTGCACCGTCTCTCCTCATTCAGAACTGGCACTCAATTCTGAATCATTGCAATCCTTTCAACTGTGTTAACAAAGCAAACTATATCTTAGATATGGATATGTCTTAAGAGATTGCAGCAACGATTATTTTCATTGCCTGTCATTCTTAAAATGTTACTCTGCTCTGTTCTGGTGCAGTCCCTTCTCTATGGCACCGTATACACAACATTTGCCCTCAGTTGAAATATTTTATGACTCCTCACAGATTTCAGCTCTAATAATTTCTTTCAGACAAGATCCTTTGTATCAACTATTTACTTAGTAAAAGCTCCCTAGAAACATATAAATCTAATATATAGTTTTCTTTTAAAACCTTCCCCTTCTTTTTTTAGGATTTTACTTAGTACAAACCCTATCAAAACCAGTGAAGATATGTCAGATTCTGGTATGCCAAGATACTTGTTCTGATCCTATATAATTCTGTCTTGTTTCCCATTCTATTTGCTCTATGGGAATAGTAAACTCTTCAGTAATTTAGATTATGTATTTCTATTCTCTTTATACAGTGTCGATAGTACAGTCAGGAGTACTGAAGGGCTACAGGAATATAAATAAGATTTAATAAAGGGTGTGGGTCTGTATTACCCAGTTATAGTGTGCACATCATTCTAGACCTGACTTTGCCTTTTTCTTCCTTGTCAAAGTTAATCACCAATATACTTATTACATATCAGCTGAGATGCTTTTTGCTGTCCCATCACAATCCTCTGCCTCTTCGCTTATGCAACCCACCCTGAGCTTTCTGCTGATATCAGCAGAATCACCATACCAAAGCTGACTAAGTAAAAGTTACTACAGAGAATTTTACATTACAGTAAACTACAGCTGACACAGCCATGGCAGCTGGAGGGAAAAAGCTGGTGTTTCCCATAGCACACAATGAAAATGTGGCTATGGAATGTGGATCAAGACCATGCCTTTACTACCACTCACAAGTACAAAGATTGAAGGTTCACACTGCTGCAAGACAGCAAAACTGCAGGGTTTCAAGGGCAGTCTAGGCTGCACATCTAACATTCTCATCAAAGCCTAGTTTTACTGATAGCCAGAGAAGTGCTTTCAATTCTTCAACCAAGGGTTTATCTAAGCTCTAAAGCTTAACATTGGCTGCATTTTCAGCTAGAATTGAAAGCAGCATTTGGTCAGTAGAGAAACCCTGTAGTCCTCTAAGTAAATGACTCTGGCATTTTCAATTGGTTCTTTTTTTGATAAGGTTTCAAAATACCTTTACAATTCCACAGTGAATTGAGCCACTCCTGCAACCACCTGGAGGGTGCTATTGGTGAGACGGGGAGCAACTCTGTGTATCAGTTGAACTCCAGGTATCAGTTCAACTCTGTGTCTCTGTTGAAAGTCACCTGGCTTTGGTTCACTGGAGTGGAAGTGAAGTGTAATCTTTAATGGTGTAGGTGTCACAAAAATGTCCTGCTATACTTGCCTGTAGCTGAAAGAAGGCAGTTGCCACATTTCTTGCTCACTTCCCTTGGGATCCACTGAGGGAGAGAGAAGGTGCGCTTTGCAGACATATGGTTCTGGTGGGAAATTTAGCTCTGCACCAGAAAAGGCACAACATTCCTCCTGCTGCTCTGCATAAAATGAAAATCCTGTAAGAATTTAAACAGGCATTTTTGTTCATTTGGCTCTCTCAAAGGTGGACATACATGACCACCAGGGAAGGGGAAAAAATTTAAAAATGTTTCTTGAAGTGAAAAAAAAAAACAAACCTCTCCAAAACAAGACAGACATAGTCTAGGGAAATGGTGCTGTATAAATGTGGGTTTGCATTTGTCACTGTTTACTGGGAGAGATGTGTAACCTTGCAAAAATGAAATAGAACGAGTAATAGGACAACAACTATGCTATCTCAGCCACAAAAGTGATCTAAAATACCTTTGCATTGTTTATACTTTCATGTATTCAATATTTGCCTGGCTACTATTGTCTTCAGTGGAGTTTGTCTGCATCACATTTAGAATTTTATTGTTACATTTAAACTTCTGATCTATATAAGATTAGATGAGCAGATTTGTTTACTTCTAATTAGTCCATAAGGTTTTTAGCAATGTTGCAAAAATAAAAATTATGAAGACCGTTAAATGTTATGTATAAATGTGAAATTGATTAAATACTGTCACATGTAAGAATGGATAGTCGTAAGTGAGGGTGAAATAAACTTCTTGACAAATGAGAGCTGGATACTAGGAGAGACATAATGATTTGTAACGTGAAGACAATATCTCTTCTACCGTAGTGTTAACTCTTGAGAAGCCTGACAATTGAATATGCCCTGGTAAATCTTCAGTGGTCCTAACAGCTAAAACACCCCTGGACAGTTTATTCCAAAATGCATAAAAAACATTTTGCTGAGCAAGGGTTGAAGTCCCATTTCATTAAATGAGCAGGCTTAACAGCCCATAAGGCTGATGGGAAATATAACGTTAATGACTCAGGATGAAAGCTGCCAGTGATGCTCTTGTTCTTCACCTCTGTTGTAAATACAAAAGTTTCATGAGATTATGAGAAAAAGTATATGAAAAATGCTGTATGAAATCTAAGGTTATTGCAAATGAAATTACACTTTCTCAGAACAAAGAAGTTTTGCTGCAACAGTCATCACCTCCAGTCATACCTATGTAAACAATGACAGCATGAGACAATTGCTTCTCATTCCAGCCAGGAACTAAATGCCTTTGAATTTACTGAAATACACCCTTAACTGGACCTAAGTGGGAAACAGTTCCTGTGTCCTCTGACATTTCAAAAACTTCCCTGTTCTACCAGGACAAACTAAAGTCTTTCTGAAGAAGTTTTTCTCCCTTAATTTTTCTAGTTTTGAAAGATAGTGAAACCTTTCAAGAGATGCTGTTTACTCAAATGGACTAGAGCCTCTGCCATTCTTTCACCTTCCAGATTACTGCCCTCTCAACCAGTACTTCAGGGATCATGTTTTGAAGCTTCTCAACCTGATTTTGACAATTTATGATTCTTTACTTCAGCTAGGAATTTCATTCCAACAAGCCACAGACATTAAATAACCCCGAACTATCTTTATTTCCTACAAAAGTTCCCATTTTTGCTATTTGTTGTGCTGGATCAACAATAGTTGAAGAGCTGACAAATTTCTCAGCAGCCCAGCTTTTAATAGCTTTAGCCCAAAGAATGCAGGCATCATTAACTGTCTTCTACATATAAAATTTCTGCTCAATGCATTGTCTACTTAGGTTGTACTACCTGTTTGTAGAAGGAACAAGCACAATCTGTTCTAAACCCTGATGTCACTTATATTTATTACTGAATTATCAGAATCAATTGAATTAATCTACTGAATCTAGCATGTATCTGAGACATGGACCCAAGATGCTATCAATTCAGACAAAAAGCTCTTCATATTTTCTGTCCTCTCAGAGAAGTAAAAAAATGAGTAGTGTTCTAGATGCTTGAAATATCCTCTTATCCACAGAATTATTCACCACAGTGCTCTAACTAGAACTAATCATACCTTTTCAGCTTTTAGAGTGCAATTCAAAATACATTTCTGTATTTTGTAAACCGTTATGTTTCTCTGACACACTATACAATTAAACAATGTAAACAAAAATTTTCACAAAATCACACAAAGTTTTATGCAAAATAATTTATGACCTTTTTGTATATTATCCATAAATTTCTATAAAATAATTTTCAGGTTTGCTCAAATCTGATGTTTACCATGTTTTTTTATTTTTCAGGACTCATTCCAGAAGTCATGCAGACAACGATAAATATGTAGTTAGATTCTATTTGTTTTTCACCTCTTTTTGTTAAAATCTAGCTGCTACTAAATTTCAAAAATAATACAGTTCAGATTTTGCTACCAACAAAAAATAAGACAGTTAGAAACTGCTAAGTGCCATGCTCCTCTTTTAGATAGTTCTCTGTATTTGTGGGTAAGACCAGGCTGTCTACAATTACCACTTGCAAAAACATCACAATTAAGCCTTAGACAAAGAATCAATCCTCTGTTCTTACAGCAGAAACACCTCATCATCATCACTTTTTTCATGATTCATAGGAAAGAAACTGTGATTGTTTAGAAATAAATGCAGACTTCCAAAGGATATTATAATGTTCAGCATGAAAAGATTGAAAATGAGATCTTATTAATTTTTCATTCACCATTTGGAAGTAATAAAAACTTTTATCCCTAGAGCCAGATTGTACACAATGATTGCATTTCAACTACTGTAGTAAGACTACGTCATCTACACAAGCAGTCTTCAAATACAGCCAAAAGGTGGCATTTAAAATTTTTGCAAGGAAAAACTCTAATCTTGTCCACAGCTATTGTATACATGTAAGAAACTTGCCCTATTTATTTGGTTCTTTCATAGGCCTAGCAATCTCCTTGAAGTTCATTCCAACAAGAGAAGCAATTAAAGTGTAATTTCTACATTAGCAAACTTTTACACTTTGGAATAACACCTATTTCTTTTAATGGAAACTTCATCAAGCTATACCCAACCAACTGCATCCTCTGACAGGACAATTGCAATTCATCAATTTTATTTTTAGCAACAGAGGTTTGGCCTACATGTCTGCTTCTAACTGTAGGTGGGTGGCTTTGCAGGAAGATTCTGCATCATAAACTTTGAATCAAAAAATAAACGCACCACCTTGCCACATAATGCTGTATCTAAAAGGAAAAATGTCCTTCTTAAAACTTGTAACAGGTCCTTCTATTTGCAGTCAGAAGAATTGATTGTCATTGTTTTATCTTGTGGAACTGCAAAAGCTTACAAAGGTCTGCAAAAATTAACCATCTCACAGTCCATAATTATGCACCTTTCCATATCTTCTCACACTCCTCTTTATCAATTTCTACTGACCTTTAAATTTTTGCTAACTTCATTATTCTCTTTATAAAGCAAGGAAAATTTTGCAAACCACTCCAAAATCCTAGCTGCGAAATGCCATTAGGAAAGTGGAAGTGTCCGCTTAGAAACTATATAAGGAATGCGTTCCACCTGTAGCTGAGATCACCTTGCTGATGAGCACCTGAGAGATCTGCTTGGGTGGGCACGGAACCAGGCATGGAATCTTCAGTAGGCATAAAACACAAGCAAATACAGCACACCAACAAGCTGCATGGCATGGCAAAAATGCCACAGGTCTCACAATTTCCTCTATCCTGTTCTGAGAACAGTGACAGCAGCTGTTCCATCACACTCTTGCAGACCTTCCTAATGTATACAGGGAGCAGAGGATACATTTGGTATTGATTTATAGTCCACCTGGTCCATAGTCTACCACTGCTGCCTAGTAAAGTCGCACTGGAAAACCATGGATTGGTAATAGAGTTGATGCATCCAGTTCAGTTTCACCTGTTTGACTGTAAAACATCTCTGCATTGTAACATATTGTGTCAGTATTTTTATGAAAGTTTCATATATTTAAGTGCTTTGCAAGACCAAAATGTAAATTGTTCATATTTTTTCATTGTTTGCATCGTTTGTTCATTTTTTCATTGTTTTTTTGTTCACAGGGGTTTTATTCGTTTGGTTGGATTTTTTCTTTTTTCTCTAATTTCTCTAATGCATTAATCAAACTTCTTTGCTATCTTACTCTCAACAATTCTCAAGGTATTTTTCCTTTTGGTATAATCTGAATGTGTGTAAAGATTTTCCTGTTTTCAGCAGTGTGCATTTGTAGAGTTTGAAAAACGTCACTTGACACTAGTGACCTAAGTGAGCAGTAGTTACAATTTCAATCATCTGATGGTGTCACCATCAGACTGCACAAAGTCCACTTCGTAGGCTGGAGTACAAGGCAGAGTTCAGCCATTTCCATTAAACAGAAAGCAATTTCTGAGGCAGAAGTGGTAGAATAGACATGGCACCAGGGCTCTTTCTTCATAGGGATCAAGACACCAAAGGAGGCTTCCCAATATTAACTCTTCAGTGGTGCATGTAACTATTCTTGTATTTACAAGTATTTCTATTCCCCTTTCATCCTTTTTAATAGGGACCTTACCCAAAAGCAAACACTCGGTGGTATTAGGCATTGCTTATGCTAATCCAATGCATTTGCTGCTTCAGATGTTAAGGAATTACACTTTACTTCTTAAAATCAAATGCACACTTTTATTTTACTACATTCATTCAACAATTACCTTTATGTGTCTTTTAATTAGATCAATTGCTCCTATTGAAATAAAAATCACTAGGTCCATTTTTTTAGAATTTTATATTTTCCACAACAAACTTTGTTACTGTACAAGTTTCAGAAGAGTAATTGTTTTAAAGAATGATATTCAAGACCTGGAAGCTTTTTGGTATTGCAGGTTAGGCTAGAAGAGAGTTCATTATTATATTTACTATGCCATACTTCATATTCCTCAGGTCCTTCATAAAAACAAAACAAAAAACAAAACAAAAAACAAAACAAAATAAACCAAAACAAAACACAAGCTCCATAAAACCCAGAGTAATTTCTAGCACCTGACTTTTCCCCACTGCTCCATGTTTTCTTTTCCTCAGAGATTACTTTAATGTAATTAGTGGTGAAGCTTTCACTATTGTTTTACCTATCATAACATAGCAGCTACATGGCTTGTTTTTTTGTTAAGAATGCTTTCTAAGATGTTTATCCCAAATTCATTACCATGATGTCCTGATTGGAGCCTTTGTTCTTCCAAAGCAGCTGCAGAACTTATAATCACTAAAAAAAAACCATCAGAGACATGAAAGCATCATCCATACATTTTATAAGTCTACCACTAGTTCTCTATCCCTTTTCCTAGTGAATTTATGACCACATTTCATTCTCTCTGGCATCAATATCCAACACAGAAAGGAGTAAAGGCAAATACCCCAGAAGATGGCAGACTGTTGGCTGAGCTCAGCCAACAGCCTTTTAAAAAAGCCCTCTGAGCCATTCCTCTGCTTTTAGCCTGTATCTTTCAACTCCACTGCAAACTCTGTATTTAAGGAGATAAACATTTACTACCTTTTGCAAAACATACTGGAAGTCATTATCATCTTTATCAATAAATGTGAATAAACTGAAACCTATGAGATTTTAAAATTTTTTTTTTGAAGCATTTGTAAAAAATCCTTAAACATTAAAAAAAAAAAAAAGCCGTTATTTACTCTCTGGACATAAAATACACACTTATTATAAATGAATATTCTATCAACCTATCTGCTCAAAAGGTGCAATGCTTTGACACCATTTGCTTTTAGCCATAATCTCAATATAGCTGTTTTAACAGAGGAAGATATTGGAACTGCATTACTTACAATCAATGGCAAAAATTCAGAAGCAAGTATGTATCTTATTGTTGTACATAGTACATATAATACAACCATACTGCCTTTCTCATTCACAGGGACATTTACACAGAAGTTGATACAAATAAGAGTGTCAGAGTCCAGAACTTGTTTACATCTAATTTACTGCAGATATGTGTAAATTTCCCTGGCATCACAATACACTGCCTTACTCCCTGCCCAACTTTGACCAGATGGTGCAGTACAAAAAATTAAAACCAGACATGAAATACACTTAATAAATATATATTGGGCATGCATGACCTAACAATTGCTGCATGGTATCAATGGTAACAAAAGCTCTTACTGTGCAAATTGCACAACATAATTCCACTTAAAGCAATGGATCGCTATGAATAATATGTTATTAGACTTGTAAGAAATAGAGTAGAAAACTATGCTCAAACAGAAGACCTTTAAGAGTTTAGCCACCATTATGTCTCTTTGTGATTAATTTTAAGAAGCAAAAGTTAGAACTCAAGACCCATTATTAGTACTGGTTCAATTACACATACCCAAAGACAATCAAAATTACATGATACCTTAACTTTTAATGAAAAACTTTACTGAGATTTCTGAAACTTTGAATTATGTCAGGGTGCAATTTGTTTCTCTGTATTTCATTACACTGCTACTAAATTTTTGCCTAAAGAAGAAGAAAATTCTGTTTCATTACCAGGAATGAAAGACTATGGTAATGATCTGATTAAGCATACACTCGACAAGACAGCAGATAAATATTTCTTTATGACTACCAAAAGTTTAGGGCTTAATTTCAAATTAATTAACAACAAATGTAATCTCATATCCAATTGACAAATTCACTCACCATGATTCCAGTAAGTAAACAGACCCCTTTTCCACAGTATGTATTTGGTACCATATCCCCATATCCAATGGATAGAAAAGTTATTGAAATCAACCACATTGCTCCAAGGAAGTTGCTAGTAACATCCTGTTGGTCATGGTATCTGAAAAGAAGAAGAAAATTTCTTTATCATGAAAAAATTTGTTAAACTATTGTGCTCTCAGAAAAAATTGCATTAACTGCTCATATAACCATTTTTGTATACAACCTCATTTTAAAAGCAGCTGTAAGGAATTAAATATAACTCAAATACAATTATGCCAGCAGTAACGTATCAGAAGGTATAAAAACAGCACCAGTAGTACAAATTGTTTATAATTCACTATTTGGTTATTAGAAAATAGCAGAAATCTCTTTGTTTTTAACAGAATATCTTCACCAGGGGTGGAAGTCCTGGTAATACACTGCAGTAGCATAAGACATCTGTCTACCATAGTTGCTGCAGTCTGAGGCAAATATGAGAATCAGAAAAGGTTGTGTGCACAACCAGACAGCAGAGTACATCTTCATCTCCTTGGCCTAAATGCAAGTCTATAATCAGAAATCGAATCCTGAGCTAACACATAAATTCTCACTTAGACAACCTGTGCTATTGCCTCTCCTTCTACAAGATCAAGGTAAATAAAAAAGTATACCATTGTTTTTCTCATCATCAAAAGATGTTTACCTTAAATATAGCAAAAACTCCCTTTAGTGTTAAGTCAGCTATTACTTGAAATCTCATCATGTGCCATATGTTGATTTAGTTTCAACATTATAGTAGAATATGTTCATTTTTTCCTTTCAAAAACTCCTGAGTTCAGATTAATTATGTTGCCTTCATGTGGCATATATACCTATTAGAAGGTGAAGATACATTTTTAAAAACCTGTTGTCACCACTCACTCTGTGGTGGGGAAAAAATTGCCTGATAAACTAAAGTAGGTGGAATTTTGCTCCCTGGACAGAGCAGCTTTGCCACAGAGACTATCTGCAGCAGTCACTGCACACTCAAGGTTGCAATCACCCCTGCAGCTGCTGTGAAGCCTCAGGTTAACTAAATGTTAGATTCCTCAAGGGTATGATTTTAGCCAGTCCCTAAATCGATGTCTCACAGGGGGTCACAGGGGGTCATTTATTTAATTAGTTCACAGATCCGCAAACAACATGCTTCCCACAACTGAAATAACTGCTTGTTTCCTTCCTTTCCGGACCTCAGTCTCCGTGACGGACCAAGAATGCACAGCAAGCACACAGGCACTCTCAGGAAATTCTCTGTTCTCACACTTGTAAGATATTCACCATAAACATTTGCAAACTACTATCTTCAAAGCTCCACCTATGCTCTGATGATTACAACAATATAAAAGCTCTTTGACTGCCAGAGACCACCAATCACTCCAACCAAGTCTGCTTCACACTTCACCTGTATTCTCCTCTCTCCTGGTGTCAGTGTTGTCTCTCATATACTTTATATAAGTTTATGTAAGTCTTTTGCCTAGAACAAAACCTAGAACAATGAAGTAAAAGCTCAAATCTGGGGATCATAAAGACATAAACAATGATTACCTCAACAGCAAAAAGAGTTAAAAAAAAAAACAGCAGACGTAACTCATGACCACAGAGTTTTGCATATAGCAAATATAATATAGCAAATATAATATAGCAATCTGACATGTTTTTTTTTCCCTAGACTGCACTAAATGTTATGGATTTCAATCTCCACTTAATAAATGTAGCAAGTAACAGCTGTGAAGTACACGGATGCAGAAAGATGTCCCATCGAGGAGGCAAGAAGAAAGCCTGTGTACCTATCTTGCTAATCTCTACAGATTATCTCTACAGATTATCTCTACAGACTATCAAGTAAGATATAATCCATTGGGTCTGGATGAGCTCCACAGAAGGGTACTAAACCCACAGTACATTCTAAGGTTAGCAACTCAGGTAAATATTAATTAATGCTCACAGAAATATTTATAATACATTTTTTTAATGCCTTTCTTTGTATTTTGAACCTGGTCATTTCTATGCTTCATGTAGTTGAAAACAGAACATTCAAAGACAACTCACAAAGTTCCAGAAATAAGTAACTCATAAGGAAAGTCGAAACTACTTTCTTAAGCCTTGAATGACATGGGGAAGAGATAATGGGAGTGTTCACCCACTTATCCTCCTTTACCCATGTCAGAAAACATACAAGCCAACCTACATACAGGCTCTTTTAAAAAGGCGACATAAATTTTAAAAAGCCTATCAAAAGTTTTTCAAGTTTCATTGGAGACATGGGAGACAATTAAGATTCTCTAGATGAACTACTCATTAAAGCCATCTACATCAATATTTGCTTGCACAATTCAAGGACCTGAGTGTTTCCATCTTGTTAGCTCAGGCCTCCTGGATTTCCTGTTCAGAGTTTTTCACCTAGCTCTGATTTTAAAGCTATAGTTCAGCAATGAAATGTCGCCTGCTTAATTCAAAAATTATCACCAGGACTTATGAATGGATTTACTATGACTAAGAAACAAAGACTATTTCATGTCCTCCCTTATTGCTGCACCTGCTCAAGTACAGTAAAGCATGCAAATTACCTAATTTGCCTAATATAATAATTTAAAAAAACAAACAAAAATATTTCCTCTTACAACTGTGCATGGAAAGTTGAAGGGTTGACTTCATAAGTTAAAAATGTAAGTAAAATTGAGACAATATAAAAGAGTATCACACTCAAAATAATCCCATTATTTCTTTGCCATATTTTTAAGAAGGTAGTTTAATCTTGTCTCATATTTTTAGCAACCTCATTTAAGATGTTTGAATCTCTTTGGTTAGCAGTTTTGGTACATGTCTATATGCTTTGGATTTTCATAAGATTACAGTCAGGTCAGTATAGATTTCCAAGTACTTTACTAAGTCACCAGGCATCACTATCACTTGGGACTCAAGCCTAAACCAGCAAAGTCAGGACAATTTTCTGCTACCCTGTGTCCATTAATCAGGTAAAAAATTATTACATTTGTATCAAAGCAGGAAAAGCAATACATTAAGAAAGTAGTATTGAAGAATCTTATTTGTACAGTCATAGAAATGGCTAAAAATTAACACTAGAGGCATTTAAATTTCTTTGTTTTGAGGAGGGAGAAAGAAATAAACCTACCGCCCTTAGACTTGCTTTCAAAGTTATCCCAGCATCAAAGATTGAACTTCTTCATTTCTGCAGCAAATAGTGAAATTGACACAGCAGAAGTAAAATTTTCTCATGTTTTTCTCTAAGTGTAGCTCTAATGTGTGGCACCAGAAGCCACCAGAAGATCTCATAAAAGCCATTCCTACAACAGTATCTTTCACTTCACTAATGAGATTATCCTCAGTAGAGCCAATTCCAGTGGACATTATAGAGAGAAGAAAAACCAACAACACCAGCACTGGAGCAGGGCTGTCTCACTCACTGTCAGTCATCAGAAGCCACTACAAACATCTCCTCATTCCAGTTGGACTGTGAAAGACAGCTTGGGTGTAACAAATTTCAATATTCAACTGCAGTTTTCCTAAAGTATCCATTCACTCTATGTCTGAGATCTGTGAAATCCAACAGGAAAACACTTTACCATGAAAAGCTAGGAAACCTGAAAGCTCAGAATTAAAGACAAAGAAACAAAGATTCCCTTTCAGTGACAAGTTGCACTCAGAATCTTGTCATTACCAACCAAATTCCAAAATGGAAGATTAGTTGTCCTTAATTCTTATTTACATGAAGGTTTTAATTTTTATATATTTTTTTCTATTTTTAACATTAGACATGACAAATACATTAATGTAAATATTTAAAGCCTATTATTCTCATTCAATAAAAAACTTGCATAAGAAAGATAATGAATCACTTGAAGGTAAGAACTAGTATTTAACTGTATTAAAATTGCATCTATATACAGTTTGATGTTCTTGATTATACACAGATTTGCACAGGGTCATTTAGGAAAGCTATGTATTCCTGCAGTGTACAAAAATCATTGGCTGAAGTCACACAGGCTTAAGAATTATTTATCACACCTCTTTTCTAATAACAGATATGCCATCAGGCAGGCAGTGCTGCAGCTGGAACACACCATTCACCAGGAGATCATCATCCCGTGAAACACCACTATCCAGTTCTCACCAATCAGCACACGTAAGTCTTGACACCACTCTAATTTAAACCAAAAATAGCTGAATGATTTTATTTGTGAAAAAATAGCATGGCTCAATTCCTTCTCAAGCCAAACTGAGTAGGAGTTGTACAACTCATCTCAGAAAAATATAAATATATTCCTCAGGCAACAATACTGCAGTGGCTTTGTCAAAGAAGTATTTCAAATTCTTTATCAAACAACAGTCTGCTTTCACTGTTGGTATCATGATTTTCTGCACTGTTTCCCTTCCCTGATTGTGATGTGATGAGGTTTCATCTAATTGGTAGACCATCTGCTTTTTAGCTACACATAATTATCACACATTCACATCTGGACATTTAAGACACATTCATCTTAGAGATTAATAAGAAGTAATCAAGTAAATATTAAACTTGACCACGGATGCATTAATTCACACTCAGCAATTTTAATTCAGTTACTCTTGCCTCCATGAAAAGCCTCTGATACCTTTGCTATCTTTGGTTTTGCCTCCTTGAACAAGTCAAGGAAAGAACTAAAAATTATAGAAAAGATGACCATTTTTGTAGGGAAGAAAATTGCCTGCTTTTACCATAATCATGAAGGAAGTCCTGGCAACGGCAATTCAGGCTGAGTTTTTTCTTGTCAAACCTTAAAATCTTTTAGACTATTAACAGCTGGAAACAGGCTTATCCCATTAAATCAGAAACTTGTCAAGGCTCTGTTGAGAAACAGATTGATCTAACCACCTATTAGAGCTCCCCCACAGTATCAGACCATTCTGTTCTAACTGCCTTTTCAGTGCTAGATGGTTAGTACCGGCAGCATTTTATCTGTGATGATAACAGAGATTTCTTGGTGTTCCTTCTCCCTCACTCCTGTTGAAAGGAAAGGAAAAAGGAAATCCATAATGGCACATGGAAGAAATAGTGGGCCTGACTCCAAATATGATGAAGTCAGTGGAAGAAATTTTGCCTGCCTTGACAGGCTTAGGATCAGAAGGGCAGCTTGGAAAAATGTATGCCACTTATCTTTTTTCTAACACATCTAATGGTGTGCCCCAAATATTGATGAGGAGCAGTAAAAATGCTCGTGTCACAGTAATTGCTTAATGGAAGTATTAAACACCACAACAAATACCTGCATTTCAAACAGACTGACTCACAACAGTAGCAGTTGTGAGGCCCAATCAGAAGTAATGGGTAAGAGTCAGCTGACTGGATTGCTTCTACCACAGCCAAAAATATTCATAATTTTTCTGCTAAGAGCACTTTTAGGCTATTTACAGTAAGCTCATAAAACCAAGAAATGTGAAGTGTTCTATGTAATTAGCGTAAGTTATTATGCTACCTAAGATGAATGAAAAATATAATCTAAAAGAAAACAAAAGTATATAAGAGAGAAAAATCAACACAAAATCAGATGGGTGAGACAGTATGTTTTAAGAAACTTTATAATTATTTTTAATATAAATTATGGTTTAAATATGAGGGTGAAGACATAAAATTACGCCTAGCTGCTGTCAGACATCCATCCATCAATGCTTGAGCAACAGACAACTCACCAGTAGAGAAATAAGGATTAACTGCCATTTTAACTAAGGGTGCCAAGCTTTTATTTATTTATTCATTCATTTATTTATTAATTATTTATCCTCCACTGGTGGAAGCCTTGTCTTCAATGTTGCTGTAGAGAGCTGAAGCTGTGCTAAATCAGTATACTTGTCTGCAGCTGTAACAGATGGGAACATTTTCCATGTTTCCAAGAGAAGCCATTCAGTTACAAGCAAAAAAACTGTTGAAGCTCCTTAAAAGTACCTGATGGGTTTTTTTATTTTAATTTTTTTTAAATGTGCTTTCAATAATAGTGTTAAGAAAGTTAAGGAGAATCTGTTGAATCAGTTCTGTAAGTACTGGGAAATTGGGAATGCTTTAAATTTCTGACAGACGGCAATCCACTAGAAAGAATTAAAGATATGAGAGCTCAGTATGAATGTATCAAAAAGTAATAATAAATCCTGCAAATAAAATGGTAACTACTGCTTCAGAAGGTCTTGACTATGTGAAAACAATAATGCGTCTTACCAAAGTTTTCAGAGAATTTAAGGAGAATTTTTTCTTGCCTCAATTAAGAAACACACCCACCTCTCCTCAAGCCCCAATTTTGGTACTCATCCCCCAGTATAGGCGTATTCTTACTCCCACTGTGTTCTTTTCAGCAGTTTCAAGCTATTTTGTTCCTGCAGTGGCATAACTGAAGTTGTGACTTGTTGTGACTCAGCAGAATAATGAATATTCCTAAAGCTACTGGAAAGCTGTACAAGAAGTACTAAACAAACCCTTAACTCCTAGAGACCTGAATGAGCTTTGCCTACAGGTGTGTTTTTTAAACATATAATCTGACTGTTTTGAAAAACAGACAGGTTCACTGTGCCTAAACATGGCTCATTTTAACAAACTTAAATATGCACAACAGAACAGAAAATAAGGCATGTAGGAATACCTTTGTGTCCCTCAGAGGTGAAAGCTGGGACTATCAGTAGCAGCTGTCACAAAGGTTCCATGACTGATTCTTCTCTTTTCAAAAAGCTTATGTTAATTATTCTTTGTAAAAAATTCTGCTAAATCTTAAGTATTTGGACTAACATATTTTATTATGTTCAGACTGTCTTTCTCCAGAAAGATCTATCTTCATGTTTTAGAACAGGCTCAGGAATACAGCTTTTCTTCGTTCTATTTCTTTACATTTGATAATATTCTGTCACCAATAAAAAGAGTTTGCATGTTTTAAAGGAGTGCCTTTAGATTTTAAAAACTTAACTCTCTAGCCTTTCCCAGTTTCTGTATACACACCCAGACTCTGCAGAATAACTAAGTATGCTTCATATAGCCGAAGCTTTAAGAGGCAAAATCAGGCTCTAATGGTTAGTATTAGTTGCTGGATCAGGAGTAGAAATCAGCCCCAAAATAGTATGTTATGAGTAAGTATCCTAATTCATGGACTTTGGCACATGTATTACAATATGCTCCACAATTCCATGATCAAAGGTAACTCTTTTGTCTTCACAAAAAACACACTAGTATCTTTTCCAGCACAAAGCACAACTGGTAACGGCATAAAATACCTTATTGGCATAGCATTGTTGTCCACGTTTTTTTGGAATTGAAGTATCATGTTTTAATTTTTCATAGCTCTCTGATAGTCTCTTTGGATGAATTCAAGATTTTTGTTACAGCTGATGATTATTTTGGTGTCCTTCACCCTCTGAGCACCCAGCTCCCAACTTCAGTTGATTTTTCAGTGTGATTAGCCTGTATGCCCAAAGCTCTGGCTAAAACCCAATGAACTCAAAGTCTTCTATAATGGCATGCATGTTTAAAAATAATCCTCTTAAATTAGACATTAAAAAATTGCGTAACTCTGAAATTCCTCATTTCGCCAAAAATAGTGGCATATCCCAAAGAAGAAAAATAGCTTCTTAAATGCATCAGTATCCATACATGAAGCAACATGGAAAAAATTCTTAGTGAACAAGAAATACATCAGACTTTCCACAAAGCACAGGAAAAATGAGTAGCTGATACCCTTTTGTTACTTTAGCAGCTTAGTGAGGAGAGCACTGACCATTGGGAGTGAATTTGTTGTCAGGCTCTTCTTAAGCACAAAGCTGATTTACATCAGCATCTTCATCTCACTGTTCTACCCGTTAGGATACAGGCTGTCAAAGTATGTAAGAATATGTTTCTGAAGCTATTTTAACGTAAAATTAAATTAAAAATGACTCTTTAATCCAGTGGAGAGACATACTGCCTGAAAAGCTTAAGATAGAAGCTGAAAAAAGGAATATGTCTGTTAAAATCCTTGACAAACTACACTTGGAGTAACCATTAACTCCGCTTTGAAAGCAAAATTCAACAAGTAATCCAGAAAGGACAGTGACTGCAAACATACTGAGTATTAGAAATAAAATCAGAAATATCCAAGAGCTGCTCTTTCTGTAGTTCTGTATATTATTTATATCAGAAGTTGTTCTGTAAAAAAAGCTACTATAAATATGCAGTTAATGTGATGTTAAAATATATGAAAACAAAAGAAGGAAATTGAAGTGACATAAGCAAGCTTGAGGGAAAACTATTTTTCAGTACTTTTAAATCTTATTTTAAAAGATATGCATGCATATTTACTTACAGCCATATCTTTTACACAGTCTAATCATTAAAATTTGTCAATACAAGAAGAAGAGATTTTTTTAAAAAGTTTGCTTTTATTTTTTGAGGTCCACAAAAGCACTGGCTAAAGCTGTGTTACAATAAAAATATGAAATCATTCAAAATCAAAGAGTTTCTTAATAAGCTCTACTGTGAATCATTCGTTATATTCACTGGCAGCTAATTTTAAGCCTTCGAAAATTTTCCCTTATCTAGCATTTTGTATTTCCTCTGGAGATACCCTGTTACTATTTTATACCTAAGCCCCTCTCAGAAGGAGGAAAGATTTTTTTTTTAATTACATTATCAGAAACAACAGATATCTAAAGATTCTGAATTAGTTTGCTAAAGAAAAACTTTAGAAATAAAATTAAACACTACAGACTTTAAATGTAACATACTTTTTCTTTTTTCTGACATTTTTTCAAAAAACTTTTCTGACTTTTTTCCAACAGCAGAACTAGGTAAAAGTTAGCCTTTTATGGGGGGAGAAAAGAGGAAGAGGTGAAATTGTATAGCAAAGATTATGCTGAATTCTTCAAAAAGACTTTCTGATAAACAGAGGCATTTTTCTGTAATGGAACTATTTTATCATCACAAAATTTACTAGTTCCAGAGCTGATGTATTGCCTTCTATAAAAAGGAATTAATTACAAGCTCATGGTCATAAAGTCTGCTGGTTTGAGGTTTTTTGTTTGAGGTTTTTTGTCCAAATTTCATTAGGATATCAGCCATTTTATCAACATATGCAAGTTTGCAAGTTCTTTAATGTAATGGACATTGGGAACAGATGACTAAAATAAAATAAAATAAAATAAAATAAAATAAAATAAAATAAAATA